>JANIJG010018786.1:61550-81663 GCA_024611175.1 Megaceryle torquata
AGACAGTGCAGTGAGTTAGAAGAACTGAGCTGAAAAGTAAAATCACTGAACAGAATTAGTTCTGTTCTCACTCAAACTCTGGCATGGAGTCAGATTAAGACTTCTATGAGCAGCATATAATGAGGGAATCAGTAACAATGTGATGCTAGACCTTTAACTTAAAGTATTTCCAATAGCCACTTGGCAAGTAGAGGACAACTGTGGAAGGGGACATGTTTGGGATGCAAAAGAAAACAAACCTTACCCAAGAGATGTTAGGTTTTTCCTGCTGGGAGCCAGCTCCTCTTTGTACACTCCGAGTGCCTTCCCTTTCCTTGGGCTGTATTCTTTTTGTAGGAGCAGTATGTTTCTGATCAGGTTTACAGCTCAAAAATGATGGATGTGAATTGGAGCTGCAGGAAAAAGCACATCACCTGTATACTGCACCCGTGTGCTTCCCTACAATTCTTAACCTTCATTGAAGCAGACTGTGAAGAAAGGCAATGAGGGACAGAAGGGTGGCACAAAGTCTTTCTGAGACAGGTTGTTTAGATCTTGAGCCTGTCATCTTAGTGAATATGAGTAAGGAAGGAGATTAATAGTTGTTAGGACAGACTATGACTGACAGCAGAATTATGTTGAGTACTTGAACGTGATAAACAAATTCTAGGTCACATTTTTTGTTTTTAAAAGATATTTTCTTTATTTTCTAGCTTTTGGAGAAAAACAGTTACAAAACCTTCATGTATATCAGACAAGTTGTCAAAGTAGAATGAAATGCCATAGAAGCTGCTAACATCTTTTACATCTTAATTTGAATTTTCCTATGGATTTTTTTATCTCAATGGATATTTTAAAATGAAGAGAAGTGTTTATTACCACTGAAGTTAACATATTTCATTAACTCTGCTTTTAAACATAATCCTATGCATGAACATCGACATGAAAAATGCAAATCAAACAACAAATTTTTCTAAATGTCCTCTTTTTTTCTTTCAAAAACCAGAATTCCATATTTGGCATTGGAATTTGAAAGTCAGAGAAACTAATCTTTGTTGGCTACTGGTTTTCTTTACAGGTTTTTGGGTGATGTTTATGGGAAATTGGGAAGAAATTAGCAAGAAGGGGTTGAATTAGACTGGAATAGTCTTCTTTTAGAGATTACATGCATTTAAAATTATGTAAAATTCAGGGGCTCTAACTCTGGCAATAGGAGACTGGATCCAGAGATTTAAGCAGTAAGTCTCATCCTCATGTCCTTCTGAAAAAAAAAAATTGAACTATTTATAATGAGTAATTTTTTTCTCTATTAATTACATACTTTTAAGTACTCATATCAGACAGTGAAGGTCTTGAGACAACCTGAATTGTGCTTAATCTTTTGCAGAGGATAAAATCTAGTCAGGTGAGCCAAGTGAAATGAATGGGATGAACAGAAGGTCATACTACCAGTAAAGCAACTGGACAGTACAAGTCTTGCCATCTTATCTGAAGAGCGTACTCACCTGGCTGAGAGGTCTTGCTCATATTCAGTAGTGGAATAAAGATGCTGCTACATCTCGTTTGCTATCCCAAAAATTTACCATCCCTTCTGAAGATCTAGTAAAATGTGTGTGCATGGTATCAGGTTCAGTTCATAGTCTGTCTTCACATGAATCACACCTTCAAAAGTAGTTTGTTTATATATTGCACTATGAAACAGAGCAAGCAAGTCATGCACTTCCGTCTGTTGTGATGTGATGACCTTTATAGAAGGATGGTGTGGAGAGTTGTGGGCAGTGATAGATTAAAACATTCTTGCTAGCTTTGTCAGGTTTCATCTGTCAGAGTCCTAATTCATGAGCCTAAAAGACTGTTGGTTTCCTTTTGTTTTTAATTTTTTTCTTGGTGGTTGTGGTTTTTTTATTTACAAAAAAAAAAGAGAAAAGCAAGCTTCTGTTTAAAGCTTGCTTGCTGCACATTTCTATGCACTCGTGACTGCTCGTGCTTCTAACACTGGATGCATTTGAATCATGATATGTTATCTGGTGTACATCAGGCATGAAAAAACCCTGTTTCATTAAAATGTTTTTAATGGAGCTTGATATTACAAATGGGTTTATATGAGATGGCATTAGGAAAAAGCAGAGGACCAGATTTGATGACCTGAAAATATTTCTGATGATGGTTTGAAAAGTCAGTGTCATTTGTTTAATTGGTGTTCCCCATGTCACTTATATAGTTCAGTTACTTGCATACATGTGTATCTTTAGGCCACATGAACCCTTTTTTCCCCTGTTCAGGTGTCAGCTTGTTAAAAATTAACACCATACACAGTTTTCACTTCTGTTTTTTAAGATTTTTTCCAGATGTCTAATATTCCTGAGCAGTCTTCTTGCAATACACTGTCCTAAACCTTAACATTCACTCAGATGTAGCCCAGCTTTCCTTTGCCATCTAAAAGCTTTCTTTAGCAGCTCCTTTTTACTTCTATTGTAAAATGTAGTCAGAAATATTAGATGATTCCAAGATGGCTCCCCCCCCGAAATGTAAACCTCACAGCTGATGTAGCTCTAGAAAGAGTGCAGTAAGAAACTTGTGTTTGCAGCACTGCTTTGGAGAGAGAAATTTGAAATGTGCTATGCTGGTGGCCAGGGCTTCCTATCACCCTCAGTCAGCCTGGATGCAGCTGGACCTGCTACTTATTTACATTTCTATAGGAAGTAGCCTTCCCTCAGTCTTCGTGCTAAGCAGCAGCTTGGACCTTTCATGAGAAATGTAAGTCAAATGATCAGCTGAACTGAAAGAAACATCTGGGAGTATCTGTGGTGGCAGAGGAAAACCCCCATCCTCTCACCCCAGAGGAGCCTGAGCAGCTGTTTGCTTTCATGTTCTGCTGAAATATGCAAATTGGAGTGGCCAAATGCTACCAGGGAGCAATTCGATGGGAAATGATGATCAGCTGAGCAGGAATCTGTGCAACAGGCAAGGAGAGGAGGTGTGAAGCAAAGACAAGAGGGAGGAAGGAGAAACAAAATTAAAAAAAAAAAAAGTAATTTCAAATTGATCTTTTGAGAAACTGGTGATTTTGGTAGGTTTCTGCTCTTGAAAGCATTTATAGCACCAAAGTGCTTTGTAGTTTATTTCAAGATATAAACCGAAGTAAATGACCAGCTTATTTGCTGTGGCTCACTTTAACCCCCATCTAATCAAGATTTCCAGAGACTGTTTTTGTATTCTCTCTGTAGTAAGCTTCTACATTGACTTAAGTGTTTTCAACAATACTCCCTTGTCTTTATAAAGATGTCTGCTTCTCCTGTTTCCTAAATCAAATGCCTTTTTTTCTCTCTGTGCCAGAGTATAATATTTAAAACAGTCCAATTCTCCTCACAGTGAGACAAATAGCCTCTAAGAAATGGATAAGAAGACACTAAATCTCGTTCTTACTAAATAGTTCTACTTTTCTTCAGGAACTCCTGCCAACAAAAGCTAAACCCCAATGTCTGTGCTGACTTTTCCCATTTCTTAAAGGTAGGTACAATAACTGTCACTTTGTATAAACAATGATTAATTCATAAGAGGTAGTAGATGGTTTGAAGTATAGGTGTCATGGGTTAAAAAGACTGGAAACTAATGTTTATTGCATGATACTCTGAAAGGGTCTACATGAATTAGATTCACTGTAGATGTCAAAGTGTCTTGGCTGAAATAAAATCTTTACAGCTGTGTTTAGATAGACTTAAAATAATATTGTTCATCTCTGTTTTACTTTAATTTAACTTGACCAGTTAGTGAAATTGCAAGTACCTTATAAGAAAAATATCAATACTTCTGTACAACTTTTCCAGAAATACCCAGGAAGATTTTTTTTTTAAGATACTGCATTAGCTTTTCTTCATAAAAGTAAAAAATAATGTGACTAATTTCCTGTCTCCTTCCTAGAAAAAGAAATGCCTGCATCTTTTGGTTGGATGTGGATACTACTTTCTTCCTCTTTTTGTTTTCCTTTCACTTCTCAATAAAGCAAAATACATGTAAATATATTTAGCCCCCCTCAAAAACTTCATAACCTGCCTCTTACTGAAAAGTGAAGAATTGTTTTAGACAAGTTCCTTGTATAGTACATCTCCTCTATGGTCCCATTGTAGCTCTGAGCTGTGCATCAAAGTCCAAGTAGGCTCTGGAACCACTCTGTCCTTCTCAGCTGCTCTGCTCTGAGAAAGCAAAGCTATCATGCTCATGCCAATCTTTGAAAGTGGTTTCATCACTATTTGAGACTTATGAAAGATAAGTCTAAGTCTGAAAATGCATGGATAATTTGTATGTATGTACACAATGTTTGTGTGGTGGCTTTTGTTGGGGGGGATTTTGCTTGTTTTGAGAATTTTTTTTTTTTCCATTTGTCTCCATCAGTTTGGCTTTGTGGTTCTTTCAACTGCAAAATTAGAAAGCTAGTTGTCATGTTTTTGGGAAGTGCCGTTTTTATGTAAGGGCACATAAGGTCTAACGAAATTGAAAAGTACAAATTAAGATCCATTAAAGAAAGACTTCATATACATTTTCTTTGTGGCAGCCTTGCAGATTAAAGAGAGCTTGCTGTGGTTTTGTTTCTTATTAGAATGAAGAAATTCATTAGGCAGCTCTGCTGTAAGGATGGCAAACAAAGACTTTGAGAGCTGAAGCAAAATACTTCTGTGTAAGAGAAAGGTCATTGGGAGAATGTTATTTACTTCTCAAGGCACTGCAGAAAGGTGCTTATATAAAGGAAAAATCTTGACTCTGTTCCTAATGTGAAGATTTTCCAGGTTGTGTTGCTGTGGCTGTAACCAATGCACAGCCGCAGGTAAAAAGATATGTAGCAATAATTTTGAACAACAGATATGGACTGTATTTATTCATAACAGCATGTATCTATGGAAGACAAAGAAAACAGTGCTTCTGACTTAATTGACTAAGAGGGAATAGTAAATGCAACTTTCATCATGGAGTGTGAGAATACCAAGGATCAGCATTGATCAGCTTTTCACATTATATGGGATTTTAAAAAATTTTTAATTAATGACCTTTGATTAAGTGAGAATTGAAAAAAAAATCCACTTGATTAGTGTTATTCAAACTTAAAATTAAGTCTTAAGAATAAGAACTAGAAACACACTGACCGTTAGAGGGAGGGCACTTCTTGAGGAATACTTGCTGAAGGTCTACACACTTTTCTTTAGGAATTGCCTAGAATTTCAAAAAAGCAATAACAGCAGATAGTGAAATTTAAAAGTTTAAGTGTGATTCTGTCTGCTGTGGCTGGCAAACAGCAACCAATCATACACTTAGTTTTAACTTAGCTGTAAGAACAGCAACTATATCTGTTGTAACCTGCTGCAATGCTATTTTACATAACCAGATAAAAAGAGATCACTTTATGATAGAGAGATGTCCTTAGCAAGTTGTCCCTTTTGTCTTAGTAATTTTTTTCTTTCTGCAGAAGCTTTTAGCTTTTTTTTGTCCTCAATTTGTTGCTTCCAGATTCTCTTTGAAAAGATATTCTGTAACAGAATGAAGCCCATTTCTGCTATCTATTAGGAAATTGTAAGATAAATGTAAATAGGGATGAAGTGCAGAGAGGTTTGAGAAATGACATTATGATATTAAAAAATACAAAAGTCACAAGTCTCAGAAATGCTGCTTCCCTCCCTTCCCCCCCTGTTTAAAACTCTATTTCCCCTGTAGCAGAATAAGAAAAATTTTACATTTATATTGTTGCCTTTTTTTTGTCTAAGATGAAAATAAATATTCTGTTCTCAGTTTGATATTAGAGAGCAAAGATATTAATCTATGCTTAGCTGTGTGGTTTGGATTCATGTTATTTTACAGTTCTGGAATAAGCTTATAGGACAGCAAGCGCTTGACCTGAGATCCAATTGTTGGATCTTGCAGGTATCAGGACAATACCAGATTATTTTCTAGACTTCTCCATTTCTCATTGCTTGTACTTCAAAATAATTTATGTTCCTTTGTTATATCCCATGTAAGGTTGTCACAAGTGCAGTATGGAGTTGGGAGATTTTAGTACCCTGTCTAATGCTATTGCTTGTGTGTTTCTTACCTTTAGGTGTTTCCAAGTGAGACTTAAATTGATGTGACTACAGGGAAAGTTTCTGCAGTACCAGGGTTACTCTGAAGTACAGTGATAGCTTGCTTTTTTGGCTTCTTTTTTTTTTGTAAGCTCTTTACAGTAAAAAAAATACTGTGTCCCTGAGCTACTCTCCTATATTTGGTGAATTCACCCAAGGAACCTGGTAAATTTTAATGGGGTTGTTGCTTTTAATGAACATTCAGCACCATGAGTAAGGATTGTATTTTTAGGCCTTTAAATTTATGCTATTTCTGTCAATAAAGATACACTTTAGCCTGCTTCCTCCCAATACAATATTAGTAATTTGAAAAAGGGAATGATGTAAAAGTCTGAAGATTATAGTCAGGAAAGATGTCCTGAACAGAAGTAAAAACAAAACAAAAAACCCCTCCCCAAAACCACACACAAACAAAACCAAAAAACTAACCAAACAAACCCACCCACACAAACCCAAACAAAAAAACCACCCCAATATATTTCTACTAGCACTAATTACTAGTAAAATATTGTTGCTGATAAAGTATAATTTGAAATTCTGGGTACAGTAGAACTGTCTTGTTTTAGGGAAAAAGAGACTAAGTGCTTCTATAAAATTCAATAGCAAATGTTTTCTTGTGCTGCCTCATTGATTCACAGATTTCTTGCTGTGCATCCTTTATGATTAGGGGTTTATGAACCATGCAGGTCACAGCATTATTCTCAGCCTTGGTTAATTTCCCTCTGCTGAGGACCCTGGATGTGCTGTGTGGTAAAATCCTTAGGCTTTTCAACACCAACAGCTTTGTGTTTCTGTTTCTAATCTTAAACAGAAACAATCAGCGTATCTGCTGTGAAATTTCGTTTGACTTCTCGGTGTGCTTCCATCATGTCTTGAAAGTTTTGACTTGACTATAAAAAATGCTGGAGCAGAGGAGATGAAGACACTGGCAGATGTTTAGATGTTTCATCTTTCCACCCAGAGAGGTGTTAGAGGGAGTTAACTTTGGGCTACACTAGTAGAATGCTACTGCTAAAATTATCAGCAATAACAAGGCCATATTCACAAAACCTGTGTTGTTAACAGGCCCTTGAAGTTGAAAGGAGCTGTATTTATTTCTTTTGTCTCTGCTGTTTCAGATGGTCTGTAAAAGTCAAGTGAATGACACATTGAGATTATTTAGGCTGTTATTGTACAAAACTCATTTAATATTTATTCTTTTCACACCTCTGCTGCCCCCAGCACACAGAGCATTGCTTCCACTACAGGATGCTGTTGCCTTGTTAAATCTGGTTTGGTAGTGGTGTGTGGTTTTTTTTGTTTGGTTGGTTTTTGTTTTGGTGGTTTTTGTCATTGTTGTGTGGTCTCAACTCTTACACGGACTACTTTAAAAATGACCAGCCAACTTTCACCTTCCATTTTTCAGAACACACTGGGTATTCTGCACTGCTTATTAATGAAGCCTTGATAATTATTCCTTCCTTTGCTTTTGAAAGGAAGAGGTTTCTGCTAAGGAGTGATGCAGATCTGGATAATAGCATGCTACTTGTTCTGAGAGCAACAGCTTTCTTATTACAGGACACACATGCACTGAAGTTTCATGCTTATCTTCAGCAGGCATTTATGTAATACTGAAAATTATAATTAGAGGTGCTACAGTATTCTAATTCATTTTCCTAAAAGCTGAAGTTGAATACCTGTGTACCATTTACCTTGAAATAATAAAACATGCTGGCATAGTGTTAGTACAGTGGCACTAAAAGGTCTTCCCATTTATCGGTTTGACAAAAAGAAGAGGAAAACCGTGCTAGCTTCATAACTTTGTTTTCCCACTTGTATTGCATCATCTAGTGCAGGTCACTTCTCACATGAGGCTGCCGCCTATATATATATATGAAGGTCTGTTTTAATAGCCTTATTGAATTTATCAAGGGAATATTTTGAATTTGATTATATAAGCCTAAGTGAACTAGGTGCTTTGGAAATGAGCCTTTTCACTGAAGGGAATATCTGACTTTTGTTTGAAAATTTAGAAGATTACTGAACTTCACAGTGTATCAGGTTGTCAGAACCAGAATTTGCTCTGATTAGACAGAAAGGGTAAAAAAAAAAAAAAATCAACCCCCCCAAAACCTTTATATTACAACTGATACCAAAGAATGACTCTTCCCAGGGAGAAATTATGGCATATGTTCCTTGTGTTGTCTCAGCATATCAAAGCAATGAATATGAGAAGGCTTACTTTTTAGAACTCTATTTGGCTACAGCTCTAAAGATAACTTTGTTTCAGGATATTTTTTTCCTCCCTGTGTAAAAGGCAGATTTCTATAGTAACTTGGTAACTGTCTCACTGGCCCTTCCCTCCAACAAATTTAACAGTGAGCTTAAATTCATTAGAAACTTCACGCAATAAATAATACCTAGAAGGAGCTATTCAAGTGTGGAGGGGCAGAATGTCCTGTGGTGTTTTGGTCCTTTATTTAGTTTTTCAGTTTTTGCAAACTGCAATTTTAAAGTTTTTGTTATACTAGGAAAAAATTTCAGAAGGGGTGTGAATTACAGAATGAAAGGAAGAGGAATCCTTGCTCAATTTATCACATTGGTTTATCACTATTACTTAACACATCACCACTTATGGTCCATTCTCAAATTACTTTTGAGGCATTGAGTCTGCATTAGTGTTTCTTACAGACTTCTGCTCATTTTTGCTTGTGGAAGTTGCAATGAACACTGAAGGAGGGAAAACTATTGAGAAGCTAATGGTCACTTTCAATGGAAATTTGAAAAAGGGAGAAAGCAAGAGATTGCCTCTTCTCTCTTGAGAACCATGGGGTTTGGAGATCCTGGGCCTACATCAACCATACTCTTGGTGAAGGTTTCTGTTTAAACCTGTAGCAAACACAAATCTAAGTGTACCATGTCATGTGTTGTTGACAGGTAGCATTCAAATTGGGATCCTGCTCTCGGGAAGGAAGCCTTGAGGAAGACTGGGAGGAAATGAGGCTTGGTTACTGGTGCCTGCACAGGCAGTATGTCAGAGCTCCTGCTTGACAGCTGAGCACACAAGTGGGGTAGCTGGGACCAGCCAACTGGAGCCAAGGCTGCCCCAGCACTGGCAGGATCTTGCTGATGGTGCACAAGCCCATGGGGTCTGACCACCATGCTGATAGTAGGCTCTGCTGGGAGACAGAGATGGCCAGCAGTGAGCCAGGGCCCATGTCAGACTTGTTGGTGGCCTCACGACCCTGACATGCAATCTCTCTATGGGATTATGGCACTCTGAAGGATCTTTGTGAACCAGGTGCCTTGGGGTATTTTGCTTCCTTGAGTAGCAGCACAAGTCAGGCCCTGATTAGATTGGGACAGAACAGGAAAGGGGTGATGCTGCCTCTCCTGCAGGTCCTCTAGCACAGTCAGATCATTTGCCATGGGCTAAGGGCTGCTGCCTCAGCCATCAGCAGGTTTCTGCTGTTACTGGACATAAGCTCTGACTGCCTTGCTACCAAAATTCCCAGTAGAAGCTTGCTTAGTGAAAAACATGGGATGATCACCTTTCTCCCCACTTTTTCATCAGAAGTCACTGCCAACCTTTGCTCTGCAGATTGTTGCAGTTTTTTGACAAGTATGGATTTTGGTGCAGTTAAAGTTCATTTTATGCTGTTCATTGTTTTCTTCTGCGTAGTGGTCCATGGGGCACTAGTCACACTGCTAATTAGAAAATTTTATCCAAGAGTAACCTCAAGTCAGAACAGAGGGGCTGTTGGCAACTCCAGCTAAGGCTGCATCTGGCTCAGGCTCCTCTCCTGCCATGAAACAATTAAAGTAGTTTCCTGTGAGTCATTACTCAAGGTGAATCAATATGTACTTCTACGAGTGTTAGAATTAATGAAGATTGGTCTCTGATGGATTTGTATCTTATGATTACATTCTCTGATGTGTGCTGAAGTACAAACTCCAAATGAAATTTCTTGTGCAATTGAGACCCTGAAAATCTTTCTGTGCAGGCTTTCTGTTAAGGCTGACTGCATGTTACAGCTTTTCCTTTAGTGGAGGCACTGATTGGTGTCTTTTTTTTTATCCTTCCCCAGTTTCTTATTTTCATGAAACTTAAGGATATAAGACCTTTGAGACCTTCATCCTTCTGTTTAATGTATTTGAAATTGGCTAATAGGCTCAAAGATAACTGAGGAATGGGAATGTCAATTTATCACATACAGACATAGTGTAATTACATGAGACTTCTTCAAGAAACCAGGTTAAAAAGAGGTGGGAGAGGTTTCCTACAGAAAGATTGCCTGGACTGTGGGGACTAAAAGGCTGGAGAATGAGGCTGTGTTCTATTCCATTTGTAAATAGAAGCTAAGCTTAAGTAAACAAGTATGCTTAACTGTAAACAGCCCAAGTTTCTGTTTGCAGAGCAGATTTGGAAAAGCAGGAGCTTATTTCCAAAGCTTTACTGACAAGGTTGGGACACTCTGAACATAATATTTAACTGGCAGTTGCAACTCGGGAAAGAGCTCTTGGACTTGTCATGACTGTCTTGACAGTTCTACGAAATCTATTGGTTCAGTGTTGAAGACGTGGTCAAAAAAGTTTTGGGTTTTTTTTATTTTTTAAAATAAAATAATCTTTGACCATTGTCAGGAAGGATTTGAATGACAAAGTGGAGTCTATTTTGCTGTTGTGTAAGGTCTTCATGCACTCACTTCTTGACAACTGTGTGAAATTTTGACCTCCTGGCCTGAAGCAGGGTGTAGTACCATTGCAGAAGGAAGAGAGGGAAGAGCAACTAAAATGATGAAGTGGATGAAGCAGACTGATGAGGGATTTAAAAGATCTAAGTTTCTTTAGTTTGGAGAGAGGTTAAGGAGTGAGGTGACTGAAGATTACAAAATCATGAAGGTAACACATAACAGTTTTTGGAACTGTCATTCATCAATTCCAAAAAGCAGGAATTGAGGGACACTAGATGAAAATGGCAGTAGATAAATTTCAAGCACTCAGAAGAAAGTACTTTGCACTGCAAGTTGTGAACTTCTGGCACTTACTATTACAGGAAGCTGTAGAGATGGATAGTATCAGCAGGTTCAAAAGAGTTGCATGAATTTATGAACAGCTCCATGGATGGATATTAAAAGCACAGGAGAGGCTAGTACTGTCCATCATTCCTAATTCATGAAGCCTGGATGTCAGAGGAGGGAATAGACTGTAGCAAGTGGGCCTGGGGTATTCTTGAAAAGCATCTCTGTTGCAGAAACAGCACTGGGCTTGCTGAACTATTGGTCTGAACTGCTGGGACATTCCTTAAGTTCTTGTAGTGTCCCAAGCCCACATGCTAGTTTTTGCCTTACATATAAATTAGAAGTGATGGTGTATAAAACAACAGTTAAATTCCACAGTTTCATCTGTTCTCTGTCAAAGGCAATAATTAGTTGTTCCAAAATGTCTGTCTGACACAATTATAAAGCCAAGAGGCAATGGTTGAAACCATGTTAGGATTATTGTTTAAAGAACAGGGAATAGATTTTTCTCATCTTGCTTTTGCATATTATCCTGTGCTGCATGTTTAGCTATGGCTAATGGGGGAACTAAGTGCAGAAGACAAACGTTTGTGACAATTTTCTTTTACAGTGAAACCTGTGAATTTACTTAAGGATACACACTGAACCAGATTTTCATCTTTGATGACAAAATGCCTCCTGTTTCAGCATGGTGTGCTCTAAGATTATTTAGTTAAATGCTGAAGTATGTAGAATAAAGTGATTGATTTGAGAGAAAAGAGGATTTATTCATATGCTGGTAACCCAAATTAGCACAATGCATTTTGTGTGTGTAATCATAACATCCTAGCCTCAAAGTGAAAATGCTGGATAGTCTGGGGGTGGTAATCATTTTCTGAAGCAATTTTTGAGGTATTTTCTAAATGGTATTGCAAGAAATATCAACAAATTAAGAGTTCATTTCTAAGCCAGATACTAAAATAAATAAAATCTGTGTTCTAATATGATGGCTTCCAGGGTGCTGTTATTTTCTCAAAGGTTACAAGCAAAAACTTTTTTACAAGTTATTGCTTTGACTGTCTTACATCATGCTAAATCTTTTTATCAAGATAAATTTCTAATCAGTTCCAATGGCCACAGTAAGCTGCATTTTAAAATAAAATGAAAGCTTAAAATACTTTTAAAAGTCCAGTGCATCCAACTCTCAAGTATTTATTGGTCAGCACTTTCAAAGTGCTTGGGTATAAGAAAATCCTTCGTCCTTTTACAGAACCAGATATCTTACACATGTGCAGCCTTTTTCATCCTAGTCAGTGAAACTTTTAATGGAGTAAATTAAGTCTTGGAGAAACAAGTTCTTATAAAACTAGCTGTTCTTGCTGCAAATGTTAGGTATCCAACTGTTCTTCACTATCAGTCCATTTCAGGTCTCAAGTAAGATGGCTTTGCACTTGGTGGTTCTTAATGCCTTGGAACATGTATTATAATGGGATTGCTACTAATGTAAATAAGGATACAGATGAGAAAGGAAGCATATGGTTGTTCCTTTCTTTTCTTAATAATGTGTGTCTCCTGGAATAAGTAAGGTAAAAATATGAACAGAGATTGAGACATGTAAATAGGAGAAAATCCTGTATAAAGGATGCTTAGGAAAATAATTGAGGAGGGGAGGAGGGGGAGAAATCATTGATAAGAGATTTCTTTTTAAAATATTTCTGGTAACAGAACCTGCAAATCTAGTGACATCATGAAGAGTAAATGGTTAATATCGCCTCTGAGATGACATAAAACATAGGACATAAAGAACATCAATGGGCAGAGAGCCAAAAAGATTAAGGACTGGACTCTGAGAGGACTTCAGCTACAGCAAGGACAGTTCCAAGCAGTAGTTCTACTGCTCTCCCAGCCCAAAAGTCTGTGAAGAGCTGATAGCCTCTTACTTTTCTTGAGACTCCAGGACCATGTTAGATCCTGACATGCCTGTTATTTTCATGATTTACCTTAGATCTAGGTAGTTTTTATTATATATAGCCTATAGATCTGGTCCAATGCAAGCAGAGATGATCACTGTGGTCAGCGGTTGTAGAGTCTGACAAGTCTGCCCCTGGGCCAGCAGGACAGTAGTGCCGAGAGGTGGAATTTGCGGCACCTCCACGGGGCAGCAAGTCAGGACAAAAGGTTTAGTTCTATACTACGCTATTTCTGCCAAGAGAAACATGTTTACTGTCAAAGCCAAACCTTTTTTGCTCTTAATGTTCACATTGGCAATTGGAATAAATCCTCTCTACTGAGAGTCTTGTGTGACTAATACAAGGGCTGTCCCTCTTCTGTGGCTGGTATAGCAGTGTGGGTGGCCATGTACAGCAGAGGGCTTGAATGGTCCATCCTAAAT
Source organism: Megaceryle torquata (assembly GCA_024611175.1). NCBI lineage: Eukaryota > Metazoa > Chordata > Aves > Coraciiformes > Cerylidae > Megaceryle > Megaceryle torquata. Next base: position 75,008 of record JANIJG010018786.1, read on the forward strand.
GGGACACAAGGTTTGGAGAAGTCTGTTCTAGCACTGAGGGAGAAGGGAAGCTGTGACCAGGCCCAGGGGTGTTGATGGTGCTGGTTTCAAAGAGAAATGTGTGTGCTCCAGGTTGGTTTGACGTGTATGAGGGGCTACTGTGCTGTCTGTGAGCCTGTGACAGGGTGCTGTGTGGACCATCAAATTCCAATGGTTTCCTTCCCTTGGTGGATTATTCCCAAATGTGCTCTGCTTTTGCTATGCTGGGAAGCTGTGCTACACAGGATAGGACAGGATGAGAAGGGATGCCACTATAAAAAGTATTTCGTGTTCTCTACCTATAGCTGACTCTAGACTTCTAGAGTTAATGGTCTCACTGAAACTGCCACTAGCAGGCAACAAGCAGAACTTTGGTTCCCCTAGGATGTGATGAGCTGGGGGAGGTTGGAAGCAACCACAGAAATGTCAGGCAGCAAAGTAAATGAAGACCTATGCTGGGACATCTTTCTAGCAGTTTATGGAGAATGGTAGGAAAAGACATACAGTCAGTAGCCACAAAAAGATGTGAAGTGGATGAGGACAGAACAGAGATAAGGAGGCTTAGAAAACACTGAGAGACATTTTGACTCTCTCTACTATCTTAGACTGCTCAGTTGATAACTAATAAGAAGCAGATAACAGATTTTGAAATTTTAAAAGCTCTACCTAACAATGAAAGGAAGCAGAGACACAGATGGATAGAGCTAGTGTTAATATGGGCTGGATTAAGAACAGTAGAGTGTGCTTCCAAGCTGAGCAAGGAAAAAGAATGGGGAGAGGATGAGGGAATTAACAGGGAGAGCAAGGTGACAAAAATAATTTAGTGATAGTGTTAACGTGCTCTTTTGCTATCCCTGCTGTTTTTAATACGTATTTTATTTCCATTTACTGCACCATTAATATAGGGCAAGTGGCAGAAAAAGCAAGATGCTATCTGTCTGGAAGCTAAAATTCTTTCATTTTTGTGTTTCTCATTTGCTGTTCATCTTCTCTCTTCAGTCTTAATAGCCTTTAAAAAACAAGACTTCTATGAAGATGTATCTTTTATCCTGTAAACGGCCATATGTGTTTCTGTGACTTTATTATTGTCACTATATGTTCCCATGTTCCTGTCAAAAGGGGAACTTCAGGCATGCTATGTATGACCTCATAGTTTCTCACCACAGGGGCAGATTATCTCTAGGTAAGAGAGACTTTTGTCACAGAAACAGTAGAAATTCTGACATGTATGACATAGTGGTTTGTAAGTAATGTAAATCAGTAGACTTAGTTACTTAAGGTACAGATCAAATTAAAAGGCAAAATTATTTCTTTCTCCACTCATTTTTGCTTGTAGAAACAATTTCTCTCTTTGTGAATGAGTGCATCTGTGCAGCCAGCATCTAGATCTAAAGGTCTAACCCAAACCCCATTTCATCTACAGGCTCTTGAATGCTATAGAATTCAGTTGGCTTTATCTTTCTAGTTTATACTTCATATTAAAGTTTTACAATCACTCCATAATTAATTTTCTACTAAATATTAATCATAGTGTTGCTTTGTTCAGACATTACATTGGATTTGTGCATGCTGTAGGGCAAATATGAAAAATTTTATAATTTTTGTTAGGATTGGTCCTGTGGCTCCAAAAAAAGCTTGTCCAAATGATCCTTTTTCAATTATTTTCATCATTTTTTAAGCCTATGAAGCTAACCTAAGTACTAATGTTTTTCTGCAGTGAGGATCTGCATTTTGCAGAAGTCTGGTATGCCTGATGTGCGTGTATCTGTTCACTTATGCAGCTATCTCAGTATGGTTATGAGGTGATGGTTTTATGTACATTAAAATAAAACTAAATTTTTTGTGTGTGTGTGTTCCAAAGATCAGCGATGGGTTTTAGGCAGGCAAGTGAACCGGAATTGTTATCAGAACCTATTCCCTTGTGAATCTTTAACATCCTAGCTCTGATAGGGGCAACACCTATCCTTGTGTCCCATGCAGCATGAACACATTGGTGATATTTATCAAAGATGCGTCTGAAACACTCATAATTTCTGCTTCCACTTTCAGATGAAATCCAAATGTAGAACATTTAAAAACTATGAAATCTTAGCTGTTGCTACACATATAAGTTAGTTAAACTCTAAAATTTTGAAAAACATCTTGTCTTTAGAAGTTTGAGGACTTAAATTGCATGAGTTGTTCTCTTTGCTCACATAGCAGCTCAGGATTGGAAGAGAGGACAAGAAACAGAAAAAAGTGGAAAGGTACAAAAGTAAAACATGGTAGAGCTAATACTGATGATTGAAATGCTCTTTATGTTTTGTCATTCTTTTGGGGCTTCGGTTTTAAGTTTCAAACTATAATTGGCATATATTTTAGCCTTAAAATTTACAGACGGCATGGGACATAAATTACAGAAAGAAGTTGTATGCATTTTCTGTGGAAGAAGCCACTAAGGAGAAACACCAAATAGAGAATGCACAGGACAGACAAGCAATAACCATGACTCAGTGCCTCACGTGTACTTTCTCAGTTCATCTCCCTGTCAAGTGATAGGGAAAACAAAAGACTACATAAATTCTGCCACCATCACTGTTCAGCTGTGGAAGGTGTTAGGAACAGGACTCTAGTCCATATGGCCACATCAGGAATTGCTGTAAATCAGCAGGTAATCCCCTCCGTCTCCAGTCTTTGCTAAAAAAAAAAAAGGACAATTTTCAAGTTGCTGTGAATGGGGTGCCCATCACCAAGCAGGTCACTTAGTGTGTTGAGAAATGGAGCTTCAGGAAGGAAAGAGTTCTGTTTCTCATAGGGTGACCTGCAGTTCTGTTAGAGTATGAGTTAGTGGTTTTAGCAGTTTACATTGGTTAAATGTGCTAAAATTGATACTTTAAGTAGGTCTGTCAAGGAAGTAGGCAGTAGGTTTTGGAGTTAAACAGAAATATGGAGCCCAAGGTACAGGTCATAAGGTATATCAAAGCATTCTGAAAGTGGTGCTTAATGGAGACAAGGAACCAGTAGTCCTATCCCTCAGCTGGAGTCTTCTGGTCAGAGGTAGTGGTCACCAACCTGGCAGCTCCAGTGACCTTAAAGCTGAGCAGTATTTAATTTACAGATTGTTGAAGTAAAATAGTTTGAGTATCTGAGGCTGTGTGGGTGAAATGAAACAGTTATTTGTTATTGTTGTCAGGATTTATTAAGGAAGTATTCCAGATTTTGAGTTTGAAACTCACTGAACTGAGGTTTGTAACACTACTTTGCAGGCTAGTGCTTGTTGGCACGCACATTGCACCAGTTCAATCAGATCAACTTTAGCCTCTCGCCTAATCTCACAGGTGTACATCATTGTGCCATGGTCACCAAGCTGATACTTGATGTTTGCTGGTGAGTTGCTCATCACAGCCCTGTACTGCCAGGTTTGACACCAAGATATCTGTCCTTGGCTTTAGAGTCCATTTTCCCATACTTTCTGGTATTGAGCTGGTTTGTGTAGGGTTGACTTGAATGCAACTATACCCGCTTTTGAAGTGAATTCTTGAAATGTAGAAATGTCTTTGAAGATTTGGGGTTGGGGGTTTTTTTGGGGGGGGGGGGGGGAAGTTTTTTGCATCCTCTTGTAGGTTGAGGTCTTTGTATTACTGGTCACTTTTTTATAATTGATGCTTTACAATTTTTTTATCTGTACAATTATCTCTGGTGAATATTTAGAATAATATTATCATTGCTTCATGTTTTTATATCCAGGCTCATTTCACCTTACTGTATTACAGGAAGAATGTAAATAAAGCTCTACTTTACACTTCTAGCTCTTCTGTTTGGGTGTGAGGGAGGGGAATTCTGGGAAAATTAGTAATGCCATAAATATATTAATTTAGATGTATAAAGCGTGCAAGATTTGAACATAGATATATTTTTGCTCTGGGATGAATTTTGGGCCCAAATATGAGACTTTATTTCATTAAAACTCCATAAATTACTAACTCGATCTATAATAAAATCAAGAAAACACATTTCCATATTGTGACACTGATTGTAGTGGCTTTTTAACATTAAGCAATGGTGCAAAATAAAAGTGAAGTGCTTGCACTCTAGTTTTCTCCACTCTCTTTCCAAAATTTTATGTGCTTTTAAAATGAAACCAACAAGCTAGTAATTTGCTTGTGAAATGCACAATAAGCACGTGTGTTTTGAGAAGGGATTTAAAAAAAAACAAAAACCAAAATCTGTTTTGGAGCAATAGTACATATCATGGGCTTTTAATCATGTTAAGATAGAGAAAAGCCCATGAAGATAAAGGAAAGAATTCACAGACTTGCACAAGCTTTTGGTGAGACTCTTTGCCTTGATGGTTAATATGTGCAGGAATAAAAAGGGTAAAATGATAGTCCATTCTCATTTTGAGGAACATTATTACTACTGTTAATGAAATAGCTGGAGCAGCAAGTTGGTGATTAGTGAGAATTTCCCTTGTGACACAAAAAACTTGATATGAATAAATTAATTTTTAATTGCTAGTTGAGTTGTTTTGCTGGGCTGGAATAGACTTCATTCTCTATAGCTAGAACTAGATGAATAATCTCAGCATTTTACTGTATGCATCTTATGTACTTATGAACTGTATGCATATTGTCATGAGGTGTGTGAACTGTGCTATACAGACAGTGCATAATAAAAATAAATAAATCTGCAAACATGATGCAATGCATATTTTTAGGTACAAGCCTGGTCCCAAGAACACTGCTTTTGATGTTGTCCTGATTGCCCTCCTTACTTCTGGTTACACTGCATTTTTTTTTTTTAATTCTCTACAATCTAACAAATTCCTAACTTTGAGCTTTGTATCTCCATTCTTAAATTACTGAAAGAATGGAGAAAAAAAAAAAAAAACCAACTAAAAAAAAGCCTGCCTAAAACATATTATAGAAGATACAGTTGTACTAGCAATTGGAACTGCCTGTCCTATATTTTTTTCATACCTACTTCTCTTCATAATTCTGCAGGAAATAAATCCTGTTCTCAATATAGTGATTTAAGTGGCAGCACAACTTAACTTAAAATGCATAGAAAATGGAGAAACCCAGAGCTAAACAGAGAAAACCCTCTTAAAAATATAAAATGAAAAGAAGCATATGTACTGGGCAGATAAAAGCAGTGATATTACAGAGCAGTTTATAACACAGAATGTCTTTCAGCTTCCTTTAGGATGACACTCCAAGTATGTGGAAGTGTATGTATTGATTGTATATTAAGCTAATTAAACATCTTTTTCTGTTACAAAAATCTACAATAAATAATGATGAAAGGAAGATGAATTTTGGAACACAATTATTCCAAGATGAAAGTGGGGTTTATTTTCTCAGCTAACAAGGGAAACATGGTGCATCATCCATAAATTTCATAGTCATCAATAAAGTTTCTTATTTAAGTAACATTTGCCTGTCCTTAGAATAGTTTCTAACAAGCTAAGCCATCTTTACAGTTTACTATTCTCTTAAATAATGACCTAATTTCTAGGAAGCTGGTTTCCAGATACTAACAGATTCCTTAGATGTCAGAGAGGTGCTGTTAGTTGGCATGCCAGGGAGCAGAACATTTCTAGCCAAGCAGATTGAAAAGAACATTTCTGATATAAGAAAGGCTTCTTATAAAAAGCAAAACAAGAAGGAGACTATTAGAGGGGTTTATTATGTCTGTTTGGTGTTGTGGTTTATTGCAGGTTTGGGACATTTTGGGGGGTGTTGTTTCTGTTTGTTGGGGTTGTGTTGTTGTTGTTTTGTGTTTTGTTTGGTTGCTTTGGGGTGTTTCTGTTTTGCGTTTTTTCTTTTCTTTTTTTTTTTTTTTAAACAGAGAAAGTAAATAGAAGAAGAGTAAAGCATTTCTTTGAAAGGAAGTTAAGAGCTGGCTGAACATGAGCCAGCAGTGTGCCCAGGTGGCCAGGAAGGCAAATGGCATCTTGGCCTGCACCAGTAATATCATGGCCAGCAGGACTAGAGAAGTGATTGTCCCATTGTGCTGGGCACTCGGGAGGCCACACCTTGAATATTGTATTCACTTCTGGTCACCACAGTGTCAGACAGACATCAAGGTGCTGGAGCAGGTTCAGAGAAGGGCAACAAAGGTGGTGAGTGGTCTGGAGAATAAGTCTTATGAGAAGTGACTGAGGGAGCTGGGATTGTTTAGCCTGAAGAAAAAGGGGCTGAGGGGAGACCTTATTGCTCCCTACAACTACCTGAAAGGAAGTTGTAGAGAGGTGGGCGTTGGTCTCTTCTCACAAGTCACAACGGATAGGACAAGAGGAAATGGCATTAAGTCACACCAGGGAATGTTTAAATTGGACATCAGGAAAAACTTCTACACCAAAAAGTTTATTAAAGCCTGGAACAGTCTGCCCAGGGTGGTGGTTGATTTTCCATCCCTGGATGTATTTAAAAGCCATCTAGATACAGTGCTCAAGTATAAGGTGTATTAGTGGCCCTGATGGAGTAGATAATGGTTGGACTTGATGATCTTAAAGGTCTTTTCCAACCATAGCAATTCTGTGATCTGTGAAATGTGTATTTTGGAGAAACATAGAAAACAGAAACATAGAAATGTCTGGTTTGGAAGGGACCTCTAGAGGTCATCTAGTCCAACCCCCCTGCTGAGAGCAGGGACAT
>JANIJG010018787.1:12599-35318 GCA_024611175.1 Megaceryle torquata
ATCTAGTCCAACCCTGCTGCCATGGGCAGGGACATTTTCCAGTAGGTTGCTCAAAGCCTCACCCCTCCTGACCTTGAACACTTCCAGGGAGGGAGCTTCCACAGCTTCTCTGGGCAACCTGTTCCAGTGTCTCACCAGTAAATAATTTCTTCCTTATGTCCAATCTAAATCTACCTGCTTTTAGTTTAAAATCATTACTCCTTATTCTGTCACTACAGGCCTTCGTAAATGTCTCTTTCCAACTTTCTTATAACCCCTCTCTTAAGTATTTAAATTCCCCAATAAGGTCTCCCTAAAGCCTTATCTTCTCCAGGCTGAACAATCCCAACTCTCCTCTGGATCAGCTCCTACAGGTCCACACCTTACTTGTGCTGGGAGCCTCAGAGTTAGAGGCAGTGCTCCAGAGGGGGGTCTCACAATAGTGAAGTAGAGGGGCAAAATCACCTCCTAGTCTTAAAACCATTTCATGCTCCATGGAAGATTAAAGGGAAGAGTTGATTTAGATGCACATTTCTTACTAACTCTTGATTAAACCTGTTAATACCTTAACCTCATGATAGTTTTATTTTATTCCTATGAAGAGGAGTAGTCTCTGTCCAGCAGTGGAATGTTACCATACTTTTTCTGGTGTCTTCTCTGTTGGGATGGTCAAGGATGCCTTAGAGAAAAATTGTTAGAAAAATTCAAAACAAACAAGCAAATCCTTCTCATGATTGGTTGGTCCATTGGAAGAGAAAAAAACCACAAAAACAACAAACAAGCCGAAACCCTGCCCCCCCCAAAAAACACATAACCAAAGTAAACCACTGTCAAATCTCCGACATATGAAGCTGAAACGTAACGCTTGCCTTAATGTATAGCTACAGATGTCAAAAAGATATAGACACCGTTACACAATGTCTGGTTTTTTCTGGTTTCAAAAAAAGAAATTAACAGAAAGCTCATAATTTACTATTTATGCATTTTTACAATTGGAAGAGGTGATATCATAAGACAGGAAGGTAATAGAAAGCTGTGTCCAAAGGCTAAACAGAGGCACAAGTGTGTCAGAAAGTCCTGAAGGAGTATCTGTATTGGGTGGAGTGGAACAAAGCATTGCAAACTATCTGAATCAGCAATTAAAAAAATAAAATAAAAATAAACCACAAACAAACCAAAGTAAGTAAAATAATCATATTAACAAGGAGAATAAGATATTAATTCAAGATTATGCCTATTAAACATTTTCTTACTAAAACCTGCTACAGCTTTTTTAAAAGATGGGTTACTTTTTCTTTTCTTCCTCCTTTTCTTTCTGTTATTCACCTATCATGGAGATACTGATTTTTTTCAACCTTTTCTTCACAGCTGTATCCTGTGGGAACCCTGGCACCCCAGCCAATGGTATGATCATATACACGGATGGAATACTATTCTCCAGCTCAGTCATTTATGCCTGCTGGGAAGGTTACAAAACTTCAGGGCTAACTACTAGACATTGTACTGCTAATGGGACATGGACTGGCACAGCTCCAGACTGCACAGGTCAGAAATAAATTTTCTTTATCTAAAGCTTTAAAGTAGCAAGTCGCCCATCTTTCCTACTGAAAATTACTATTATTTTAGATACAATAACACTTTTTTTTTTTTTTCATTTTTTAATAGCAGCTAAATGTTTCAAGCACTGTCTTTTTTAGATGGTTACATAAAAACCATTTTTTTATTTGTTTATTTCATGAATGTCAACATTGAAAATGTAACATTATTGCTAAGAATAGGTCTTATTCTAGTGTTTCCTTTAGGTTTATTTTGTGGGGTTTTTTGGCTTATATACAGAGGATGAAGTTCTGGTAGGTCTGAATGTGATTTTATCTAGTTGAATACATTACTACCAATTTATATTGTGAGGCAGAATAGTCAGATCTGACTGATAACCATTCTGCTAAAGACCAGGAATCAGGAAGCAATGAGACTGGACTTCTTCATGAGGGAGAGTGAGCAGGGAGCAGAGGGATACTGTAACACCTGCAGGTCCAGGGGCCTCCCTGTCATGGCCAGACCCACGATACATCATTAGACTGATAAAAAAAAAATAAATAATTGTAATTCTACTGGAATTGAATTGCACCATCAACAACAAGCATAATCCCAGCAGCTCAGGGAATAAATTTAACAGCCTAAGGCATCTTCTGCTTGTAAATGTATGAGTGAAGAGAAAGGCTTTTCAAAACTGCCATTATAGTCACAATCTGTAGTAGCACTAGTGCGTACCAGCTTAAGCTGGTTTATTTAAGGAACACAATATTTGTCCCACTCTACTTCAATGGCTCAAAAATATGACATTTTATTTTAAAATTACAGATTATTTCTTTGATTCTGTGTGAAATATATTGATCAAAATTTTTCTTGTTTTATACACACACACACACACACAAAAAAAGACATTAGCTATTCTTAGTAATGTTGGTTTACATGTTTTTTGGAAAGTAAAACTTTTTTCTTTTCCTCACTAGTGATCAGCTGCGGAGATCCAGGTGCATTAGCAAATGGGATTCAGTTTGGAAATGATTTTACCTTTAATAAGACAGTCAGCTATCAGTGTAATCCAGGATATTTGATGGAGCCTACCAGTTCATCTACCATGCGTTGTATAAAAGATAGCACTTGGAACCAGAGTAAACCAATTTGCAAAGGTGAGGTTTTGAACTTAAATAGTTTACAAATGCTGTTTTGATACTACATGTAAAATTCACTCATCGGTGTCTTTCTGTATAAAAAATGTCAAAAAGTTCTTTGGGACAATTAACATGCAAATACAACAAAACCACTTAGCTAAGTATTTGAGTAAAATTTATATTTCTTTTGCATGTATGCTGTGGTATAGTATCAGTTAGAGTAGCACCATTAATTACTACAGTAGAACCAAATCTTTCTGCAATGAAGATTATCAGACTGCTCAGTTCAAAATATTAGGAATGAAGTATCCATTTTCTTTTTTTGGCCTTTTTATCTTGGATTAAATGGCCAAAATTCTGTAAACAGATCTTGAAAACCAAGTCTTCTATAAAATATTCCCTTGTTGCAGTAGTGTAGTCATCATAAATAGCCAAAAAGATGCTTCACAACTAGGTAATTACAAGTGCTAACATAAAGGTCATAGTGGGGATGAGGCTGAAAGGCAAATAAAGCAGACTGGTGAAAATTGTTAGCACTACTACAGCAGCTCAGGGAATAAATTTAATAGCCTAGAGCATCTTCTGCTTATAAAAGGCTTACACTGCCAAATCATCTATCACCGCTTAGAAGTGATGTTTAAATCTAGCTGACTAATTAAATTTTGGCATATGTTCAACTGAATGCATTTTCTGTTGTAAAAATCACTGACTGAGTGATTTTATGGTTGTGCTCTTAGCTGAAAGAACCAATGTGTAAATCTAAACTTGGTCATTCCAGATGTCATCATTTTGGTCACTCTGTCAGAGCAGGAAAATACCAGAATATTTTTAAAGAATCTTAGCCACTAATTACCAATAAAGTCAATGTCCATTGTGTGCTGAAAGCCATAGAAAATGAGCAGGTGAATGAGCAAAGTTATATTAAGGGCTTTAAATAGTGCTGCAAAATTAGTTTAAAATGAAATGCAAATATTTAGACTGATAGAGTCATTTAAATATATTTAGTGAATAAATAATATTTATTGAGAACTTTTACCTAGCTTGGGAGCCTGTTGCCCACAATTATCAGTAAAGAATATGTGGGAAGTGATTCATAACTAAGTAAGCTATATACTCTTCTGTCTTCCAGCAACCTAGAGCTCAAGGACTTCCTAAATCTAGAGGTGATATTTTTGTATATAGATTGGTTTTCTGGCTGTTATAGGCTGCTTTGTAAACACAAGAATGTGTTTTTTTCTTTTTTTAACTTTCAAAAGTATGAGTAGATATTATGTTGCATTCTCCTAAACCCTCTAATTGTATCTTTCCTTTTTGTCGCACAGCTATTACCTGTGGCCCCCCTCCACCAGTACTCTATGGGAAAGTGGAAGGATCTGATTATCGCTGGGGTGCCAGTGTGAGTTACAGCTGTGCAGAAGGCTATCAGCTATCTAACACAGCTATTCTTTCCTGTGAGGGTCGAGGAGTTTGGCGAGGAGATATCCCACAATGTTTGCGTAAGTTTTCCTGAAAACAATTGTGTTGCGCTTCACCAAAGCTACAATCAGTTCTCTCAGGCTACAGTCAGTTTGTCACAGTTTCAAAAGGACTCAGCTAAATCAGGTAATATATGGCCTGCTGCAGAATTTTTCCTCCTTCTTACAAAAAACATACCTTGTTACGAAATTGAGCAGTTGTGTCATTTAAGGTCATGGTTTTCTTTCTTTCCCCAAAAGCCACCTTCATCTATTACCTAATTGGAGCCATCATCATTTGCCTTATGAATAAACTCTTTGAATGTTCTGAATTTGTCTTCTGGAGAGCATGATTAAAATTTTCCCTGACACTTTCCCCCCCTCCCCCATTACCATTTCCATTAAGAGGTGAAACCAAAGATCCTGTTAAGCTCATAGCCTTGCTATTTCTAAATTATTTTTTCTTTCCTGAAGGTGAGTATGTACCCACATATCTTGTCTGCATTTGTTTTTCAGCTTCCTCTAAATCTGTCAAATTCAGTGCTTGAAATCTTGTCAGAACTCAGACAAACATTATTCTTTTTATTTAAGTAGGGCAAAAATTTTCAGCCTACTTGGCTGAGGATGACTTATGTGAAAACTGGATACACATTGAAACATTAAAATATAACATTGTCTACTTTTTTACTTTATCATCCAAATCTAATAAGCATTTAAGTGTCTCACTTAAAAGGTCTATTTTCCAGGTTAAGTTTTATGCTGATAATAACTACAACAGTGACAATTAATTTTAAAGTGCTGAGCTACAATCCTACACAGATAAATTAATATAGCATTTGCACTCATATTTGGTATGCCTGACTTGCACATAAAACAATGTAGAAGGTTCACTGAAGCATGTGCATACAACTTTTTTTTTTTCTTTCCTTTTTTATGTATTAGCTGTGTTTTGTGGTGATCCTGGTACTCCAGCAGAAGGACGTCTCAATGGAAAAAGCTTCACCTACAGATCTGAAGTTAGCTTTCAGTGCAGACCTCCTTTTATTCTGATAGGGTCTTCAAGAAGATTCTGTCAAGCAGATGGTACTTGGAGTGGAATTCAGCCAACATGCATTGGTAATAACTACCACTACTTAACGCAGTTTCTACTGGGAATATTCTTAATAAACTAGTACACTCTCATAGATCTATCAAGTAGCTTTCCAAATACAGAAAATGCTTCTGTAATATAAAAATAACTACATTACTAAGGTTATACTTCGGGTATAAAAACTTTATGATAAACAGTATCACATATGAAGTCGTTTGTAAGTTTACATGATTGCTTGTCTGCTGGAAATGCATAATGTGAATAAATGCAACTGCATAAATTTATTCCATCTTTTTTTTAGAATATTTTTGATCTGCAGAAGATTTTAAAAGATTAAAGTCCAGATTCTGTCACTGGAGAGTTAAAGGCATTCATCAGAATCCTAAATCAAAAATCCTTTTGGACTTTTTGAAACTAGTTTGCACAGCTCAAAAGTATTGTTTGTTGTGTCTGATATTTTGAAATTCTGATAAACTGACAAGTACTATCAGTTTCACATTGACTAATGTGCAACTGATGAGCTTTTAGCATGTTATATAATCAGTCTACCTGAGAGAAATGCTGGACACCTGTAATTCCCACTGATATCAGAATATGATCCAACTTTGGGTGACTTACTAGAGAAAATTATTTTGATGTTAAAATAGAAAAATCTTCTTTGATATTTCTAAACAAAGACATTCAAATACATACTGTAGACCTTTTACGTATTTTGCTGTTGCTATGTGGAAGAGCTGCTGGGGTCACTCTGGGGAAATGTAGAAACATGACTATTGAAAGCAGCCTGTATATCTAATTAAGACATAAACACTCATTCTTTGATATGTATTCAAAACTCCTTCTGTCCATAATTTCTATGAACTGAGAAATCCATCATGCATCTGTGTTTTGTAACAGAGGCAAACAGTTTACAAAAGCTAAATCTCAGGTTTATTGTGAAATTTGAAAATGTTATTATGGCATTTCTGTTTATATTTTATATAGCTTAATACTGAAGTACATGGAAAATACTACATCAAAGACATAAGCTTTTCTTTTACATCATAGTTTTTTATGTCATTGTAAAAGGAAAATATTAGACCATCTAAAATATTTACAGATACCATTCTTAAGCAATTTGAAAATTAAGATCAGAGAACAATACCTAGAACTACGCCTAGAAGAAGGCAAATGTTGACAAGCTTTTCTATTTCTGGAAATTGATAATTTCCTTAAAATACTTTAAGAATTCTTCCTTTTTTCCTCACTGTTTATTCAGATGAGACATACCTTAAAAAGTCAATTAAACTTCAGGTGTCTATTATTAGCAACGGCATTCCAGCTGCTGATAATTTACAAAAAGTTCTTGAGCTGTTCAAGCAGCTCAAGGTCAGGAGTGTGTTTGGTTTTTAATCTCGTACATTAGGTCAACATCCACCTCACTTTTGAAGTCTTTGGGAAATACCAAACCAGGACACAGACAAAAGAAATAGAGTTCTGAGTTGCATTCTTCATAATGCAATGTCATCACAAAAGGAGACTTGGTTGCCAAGAGGGAAACACATGGTACAAAGATCCATCAGATCAAGTCCTGTGCTGTCTAGCCAGTGGATGCAACTGGGCAGCCCCAAAGCAAATACACCATCAGAATGTGAAGTGGACATGGCTGAATCAAAAATAAATTCAAACTGCTTTAAATTACACTCATGAAATTGATCATCAGAGAATTAGTCACACTCTGTTGGCTTGCTTTCTTTCTTTCTTTTTTTTTTTTTTTTTTTTTTTTGGAGGAACTGTCTTTTCATTCTCCAGCAACAACTGAGGGAGTAGTCCATTTGAAACTTTATTTTCTTGGTAGCATATTAAAAAATCTATGAGAAAATTAAATATTTTTCTTGATTTAAAAAAGGAGGTTCGGATTGGGTTTTGTTTTTTGGGGGTTTCAGAGGGTTTTTTTATCTTAATAATTAAGCAGTTCATTGGGAAAGAAGAGAAGAAAAATATTTCTGTACATCTGCATTGTGAATAGTGGAATTAATATACTTAGGAAAATTTAATGTAAACCTAACTCTAAAGTCTACACTGCCAAACATACCTCCAAAGAATACCCTTAAATAATGCACCGTACTGAAACAAAGTACTGTGATCTATCTTGGAAATTTAATTGAATATACAATTGTAATATATAGAAATAGACTCATTTCATTAAAAATTCAATTCTTGTCATCATGAGATATTGATGGAATTGCTTAATCTTTGCAAATAATTTTAATTCTCTCCATACCATAATAATATCTGTTGTGTTCCACATTTTAGATCCAGCTCACAATACATGTACAGACCCTGGTACTCCACATTTTGGAATACAGAACAGTTCCAGAGGTTATGAGGTAACTCTTTATTTTACTTATTAGCTTTCTAAAATAAAGATACATTAAGAGTTGAAAATAAATTATCTGTAGACTTGAATGTCTGATGTAAACCAGAGGAAATTTCCACACCTTTGTAATGAAAACTCATTCTTCATTCCAAGCTTTTTTTTTAACATGTAGCTTACAAAAGGAACTTCTAACCTTTCAATATGCTTTCAATCCTTTAGGAGACTTCAGTAGGGAGGACTATTTATAAATTGATTACCAAATACAATATGACATCATATAATTACTTTGTTTTATGATCATAATTCCTTCATACATTGATGAATAGTCAGTAAATACCTAAAAATGTAAAGACCTGTCTGATCTAAAGGCCATGTAGTCCTTAAGATAAAAGTCAGAAGTAGCTTTACTGAATTGCAATTGATGTTACATTTTATTCCATCAGAGAAGAGAAAATTAATCTGTGTGTTTGATCCAGGTTCACTGTGATGAATGTCCATTCTATTATTTCCAAATTCCTCACAGGTTATTAGTTTACCAAGTGACAGTCAAAAAAGTGACTGTGGAAATAAAAGTAGATGCAACAGTGACCAATCCACAGTCATTACACAGATTGATTAACCTCATGTGGATAGATTCTTAAGGTATAAATATTTGTGACTGGAATCTAAAATATATTATGTTTGGGTTTTCTGCTTATTTCTGAACCTGGCATTATGATGAAATTCGTAGAACTCTTTTTCAGAAAATTCTTTCTGTAAGTTCCTCTGGTTATTGGAATCTTCCCACTCCTACAGTTCTGCTGTCTGTCACTGTTGTGGATGTCAGTTCTTTCCTTCCGCTTCTGCCTGGCTTATAGGTGCCAAAGCACTTCCCTAGCCACATCTTATGGCCTCATCCCTAATATGTTTCTTCAAGTAATAGCTGCAGTTGTCTTTCTGTCTCTTGTCTTGTTTCGACTTTGTACTTGTCCCCATCATTATTTCAAAGTCAACTCTAATCTTTGCACCTAATTTGATCAGGGGGTTGTTTTTTTCCTCTCCCCCTTTGATCAACCTCACAAGTTGTCTTTAATACCAGAATTGTAATCATTAATTCACTGTTCTAATGTCTGTGGAACATGAGGGCTAGTTTTCTCTTCTCATTCACCTCTAGAGGAAATAGTAGGTCTTCATCTATTTAGCCTTTCTCAAGTATGTACTTCCACTCTCCAGTCACTGTTACAACAGGATGCAGATGTCTGTCAGATTTCTAGTGAACTAGATTTGGGTTTTGCCATATGTCATTAGTGAGGATTCCTGATTGTATGACATAGCCAACCTTCTATAAACCAGCTTTTAATAGTGTTTCCTCATTACAGAAATGTGTGATGACAGGCAGTAGACCTTTGAAGGGTTTTCCTCTATTATGAGCATCCTGTCTTGCCTCATTCACTTTATGCTTTTTCTGCTTTACTGTACTGTGATGGTTATAAAGGCCTCCAATATTTTCCATACGAGTATTATAAAAAGAGTACACTGCTTTTAATTTTAATTGTACCTGTAAAATGAGAAAGTAATATAACTTTGTAATTACCGTGAATGTAGTAATTTTTAAATTTTTCTGATATTTTGGATCACTGAGGAAAGATTTGAAGGTCATCATTAGTTACAGATACCAGAATTGGCAATTTCACTAGAAAGAAGATGATGCAGTGTCAAGACCAGCCATACTCTACTACAGAGATGCTGTGTGTCCTTGGCAAGATACAGAGATGAATATGTTTAAAAATAGATAGTAACAGATAAGTCTGCAAAGCTATATAAGTAATTTGACCTTTAAAAATACCAATTAATTGCTCAAGCCACTTCAGGAAGAACTGGTGTTGCATTTGCTGAAAAACTATAATGAGAAACTCTTTTTAGATAACTGAGTATACAGTTAATACTTAGCCACTTCTGAAGATAGCTGCCCATTTTTAATATCCATTGAAGTCCTTCTATGACAGCTGCAGTGTAGAGCTATCTGTATTTATATATCTGCCAGCTATCATATTAATATGCATTTATCACTACTCATTTGCAACTTGCATTTATCCATGTTATAAGTTACTTATTAATAAGTAATATAATTTCAAACTTTTTATTTTTTTATTTCATCTGATCATATTTATTTCCAAGATGTTTGTGGACAGCCCTGCATCCTTAATATCTTGGCCTGGAGTTGTATTCTGGTTACTTTTGTCAATATCATCAATAAGTCCATTTTACTATAACTTTCCACACAATCTCTCTCTCATGTTATGAAAATCCTTCATCATATGCAATTTTGTATCCAGTTTTCATGCTTTTCTCTTCTCAGAAGAAGTCAGTGATAGTCTTCTCAGTTTACCTTTTTTTTCTGAGAAAGTTGACCATAGGAAGGCTTTCCATAGCAATACTTTGCTAGTAGAGCATCTCAAGCAAAACTTAGGTGTTTTATAGTAGCAAATACAGTGTCAGGAATTGTGGCCTGGAGTTTTCTCTAGTCAATTTACTTGTAGATAGAATGGTTCTTCATAGTTTTTTTTTTTTCCTTGTTCCTCTCAAAAAGCATTTTTAGTCAAGTCACACAATGATAAACCTTTGAAACAGACTTTGTGATAAAATTCTATTGAAATATATTCAGTGATGTGCAGGAAGGAGAGACATCTCAGTCATTTAGTTTGCTTCTGTCATACTAACAAACTACTTTTAATTTTGAAAAGATTTCTCTAATAGTTTCTCACTTTCTTGATATGTGACTACATGTGGCAGATAACTCTTTAATATTGTTTTGATCCTTAGGTTGGGAGCACAGTCTTTTTCAGATGCAGAAAAGGTTATCATATTCAGGGATCTACCACTCGTTCTTGTTTGGCTAACTTAACTTGGAGTGGCATACAGTCTGAATGCATTCGTAAGTCTGGTTTATTATCTAATGAGTTAGAATATTGTGTAATGTTAAGGGAGTTACAAAGTGATGCATGTGGAGATTCATAGTAAATGATATGCTACAAAAACATAAACTTTATTAAAAACAGTATTTTTAAATGTTTTTTCGTTTCCTATTCTAAGACCAAAGATGTATTTGAGATATTAATTTGAAGTAAGATTTTTCTTTTTTTTAATGAAGTTTACAGTAATTCTATCAATTTTACTCAATAAAAGTCTGTCTACATTAACCCACTGCATTACCTGCTTTAAATTAATCTATTTTTTTGTATGTGTATTAGAGTAATAGAGAACAGAAAGTAGCTTGAAATATGCGTGGTGATATTTTGTTGGCTAGTATTTTGTGAATCTTAAAAAAGAACTCAGCAAAATTCAGCTTTTCTGGGTTATACATATGTATGCAATTGATTAGAATATTTATAGCTCTATAGGTTGGAGAACATCAAGTAACTATTGTATTAAAATACTCTGATCTAAGCTAAAAGTAATTAATTAGAATGACCTTAGATTCTTAACCTATTTCAAATTATCTTTGGGTTGGTATAAGTTAAAACAATGAAGCAGAACTAAAGAAGCACACTGAGCAACCATATCTGTTACAATGAATCTACAATGACACAGCTTTCCTATGGAAACTTTATTTCAACTTAAATTTATAATTAACTTATTTAGCACAATAACTTCTCTGTAATTTTCAAAACATTGAGTGGAAGTAATACATGAAGCTGTAACAGCAGGATTATTCACAAGAGCAATCACTGCACTATATACAAAATGAATGTGCTTCTCTTCATTTTAACTTTTTTTGTTTGCTATTATGATTTCATTTTGGTGTATTGTTTAAAATGTGTAATAGTATCATTTCCATCTTCCTCCAATAATAAAACTACACACTCAGAATATTACTTTTACAAATAATAGCTACTTGAGGTTTCTAAAAGGTGTACAAAGTTTATGTAATTAATGGGAATAAGCCAGCATGCATGTATTTTAAATTGCATACTCTAATCCTATGGAAACTGTTTACTACCGCTTTTTATAACTTTCAAATCCCTTTGCAGCTCATGCTTGCAGGCAGCCAGAGACACCAGCACATGTAGATGTGAAAGCAATAGATCTTCCTACTTTAGGGTATACTTTGGTGTATACCTGTCAGCCAGGATTTTTTCTTGCTGGTGGATCAGAGCATCGGACATGTAAACCAGATATGAAATGGACAGGAAAATCACCCATTTGTAAAAGTAAGTCATTACTCAAGTGATATGTTGGTCCCTACTTGGCTGGATTTCATTTTCCCTGAAAATGTTATTTCGTACAGCTTTTACTTCATGAAGGAAACAGTAAAGAAATCAAAGTGAGCATAGCATCTACAACTCATGGAGGAAAACATGGGGATATATGACTGCGTAAATGCATAGTTACATATACATAAGTTTACCCCTAATAACAGCAAACAAAACCTCATCAATATAAAGTGTTACTTTTAACTCATTTTATCACTATGGCACATTTTTAAAGAATATATCAATATGGTGCATATTTGATGTACATTTTTATATTAGGAACAAAAAAAGATAATTCATAGCTTGGCTTTTAGAGTCATTCAGGTTTGCTTTTTGTCTAAGAAAATCGAAAATAAAAATAAAAAATAAAATAAAATAAAAATTAAGAAAATCTTAGCACTGAATTCCTCTTTTATTTATAACCATGTAAATTTCATATAGCTTTGTTACAGTAACTATAAGTATATAGTTATAAGGGCTAAATTTTCTCTTCACATGAGAATAAACATGGCTTTAGTTCCCAATTCAGAAAAATAAAACAAAATTATACTTAGAATATGAATAAAGGAAAATGACTACCTGAAAGGAGGTTGGAGAGAGGTAGGTGCTGGTCTCTCTTCTCACAAGTAACTAGTGATACAACGTGGGGGAATGGCCTCAAGCTGCGCCAGGTGAGGTTTAAACTGGACATTAGAAAATCTTTTCACTGTCAGGGTTGTCAGGCATTTGAACAGGCTACCCAGGGAGGTGCTTGGGTCACCATCCCTGGATGTGTTTAAAAGCCATATAGATGTGGTGCCTGGGGATATGGCTTAGTGGTGGACTTAGTAGAGTAGGGTTAATGTTTAGACTTGATGATCTTAAAGGTATTTTCCAACCTAGATGATTCTATGATTCTATAATTCTATGAAAAACAGATATAATGGGAAAGATGTTTGCAATGTTTGGGTTTTTTTTGTTTGTTTGTTTTTTTTAATTCTAACATGTCAAAGAACACTAAATAGACTTGATGTTTGAACAATATTTGATTTTTCATTAATGTATGGACAACCTTTTTTTTTCAACATTGTGAAACATACAACCAACACAGAAAAATTTATCTTCTTATTCTAGTTCCCTAAAGGGTGGGTTTTCATGGATATTACATAATTAATAATTTGAGACAACCTTGTATGCTTTTTGTTATTTTTTCTTTTATTTTAAAATCAAAGATAAAATACAGAAAAGGTATCTATAAGCAAGAATATTTTTTATTAGCTTACAATCTTAAGGTATAAATATTTGTGAATGCCTCTCACAACTTATGCTTTCTTAGCACTTGATCAGTCTAATCAGTGAATATCTGATCTTAAAGAAAAAAATCTCATAAATATCAAATCTTCCTATGGGACATTAAACTTTTAAAAATTGCTAATGATACAAGTCCAGAACTTAGGCTGGGGCCAGTAGACATAACTCTGTGGAGTGACCAGAAATAGAACAAATGGCACTGGTTGTGATCCTTTACCATGATATCTGATCCTGTCATCTTAATCCAGATATCTGGATTTTGCTGTTTTGTGTCATAAATGTATCAATCTTTATTAAAACATTTTTAAATATATATAATATGATATTCTTCAAAATTAGATAAAGTATTTGTCCCCTTTATAAGGCTCTCTTTTATAGCACTGGGACTGATATAAAATTTGAAGCCTAAATGTGCAAAATACTTGGCTAGTCAAACAACTTTCCACAGTAAAATTGTTCTTTACCTAAATTATTTTCTGATAGGTTTTTGTAAGTGTATATACGTTGGAACACATAAAGTATTCAAGACCAATTATTTTTGTTTTAAATATTGGATAAGAGGTGATTGCATCCTTCAGGCATTGTTTTAACATTTTATTAAAAAAAAAATGTTCATGAAAATGATAATTTGTCTTTTTACTTGTAGGTAAAGGAGTGAGAGAAGTTAATGAAACAATAACTAAAACTCCAGGTTTGTATACAAAAATTAGTTTTAGATCTAAACAAGTTAAATTGATTTACACCCTAGATTGTTATGCATAACAAAACTATTTCCAGTATTTAAGTATTTATTATTCATTTCAAAGGAATATAAATGTTACGGTTTACAGGTGCCATGTAAAATCTGTTCTATGAAATTCTTTACCAAATAACATTTTTTAAATTTCTACATTACCAGTTTTATGAATTTCACAAAAAAACCCTTCAAACCAAAAAGATAAAGCATATATACACAAAATTCAGATTTGATGTAGTTTTATATCAGAGAGATTGCTATAATGGAGAGCCTTATAATGAGTGTAGACTGTATTTGCAGGGATGGGATTCAAAGTTCTGCCCTTTACATTGCAAGTATTATAAGAAACCAGAGGAAAAACCCAAATCCTAAAACAGTTTTGGAATTTTTGATGACTTTCATGGAAACTCTCAAAGTATCCTAAGACAGGCTTTCCTAAACTGGGTGTACCATCAGCAGCAGACAAACGTTACTGCTGCTTTTCTGTGCCTCCTCAGGAACATGTGTGCAGTTAACCTCTTCCTCCTGACAGTGAAAAATAAACAAACACATCTGAGAAATCCTTGATGTAGATCTTTCTAGGTTCAACAATTTTCAGAAAATGAAAGGCCTACTTTTTTTTTTTTTTTTTTTTAACTTATTTAACAATAAGCAGGGTTTTCACCAAACAAATGAGTTTGCAACTCTCTATTTTGAATTTTAGCAAGCTGCAGGGAAAAAAAGATTAATAATTCACACTCATGGCAGTTCTCAGAAGTATTCTGTAGAGTAGATGGGATAAAAAGGTATTTTTGCTAATAATTAACCTTCCTGGTGAGTTTATTAGTGAGAGTGTCAGGTGAAACCATGAGTTCTTCTCAATACATTACTTCCACAGACTTAGAATAAAACGGTATAATGTACGTTTGTTATAATTAATATACAGTCTTCATTTATTGGAGGATTCACCTCAACAAACACCTGAGGTGAGCATTAATCTGCTACCATACAGGTTTTGAAGTTTCAATGCCATATTAAAATGTAGGCCAAGTCCCCAAATATATTCACTATGCACAGCATCAGTATCAAGTCACACCATATCATGTCCCTTATAACTAGTTTTGGTAAGTACTACTTGAAAGGCATTTTTTAAAAACATGAAATGTTATGTTTGAAAATATCAATACTAAGCAGAGAACTGAAACTGTGTAACACATTGCAGTATTTAACATTTAAAAGCTTAAATATGTTTTCAAAAAATAAGTCTTCACTATTATTGTCTTTTAAAAATGTGAATTGTCTTTAGTATAGAGCACTATGTATTTTGGAGAATTTTCTTTACCTTGTCACCTTGTCTTTTGGTAGAATTCCATTTGCTGCTATCTGTATTTTAAATGAAATTAAGATAATATTGGTCGAGTAGAGTTTTTGTAACAGAATAGATTTATATTCTGATTTCCCACCTTTGGAAATCTGTGTACAAATTATGTTTATTATTGTTTATTAAATTGCTAATTTTTTTTTTTTTTTGCCAGAGTTAATATTTTCATAAGCAATAGTAACTATAATTATTACAGTGCTGTAAATTGTAATTGAGTATACGCTGCAACTAAAGAATTCTCACAGTATTAATGTGAAGTTTAAGAACCATAACACTCTGTTTTGTTCCCATGGTTCTCACTGCTTTCAGTAGTCATTGCAAAAATAGTTAGGAAGCTGTTTTAATGAGTAGACATGGATTTGTCCATTTGTCATTTTCCGATGAGAATCTGCTGTTGTTGCCATATTAGTACCCAAATAATTTTTCTCATTTTGCATTGCCTACAGTGGGTGGGAAAGGAAGGGACATTGCAAGGGCTCAGCAGAATTGGGTCACAGCTACTCTGATACCTTGGCAGCATCCATGGGACTGTACATCACTACTGTAAAAAAGCAAGGAGAAATATATAGGAAAAAGAGTCTGAAAGACCATTTACAGAATTCATATATTTACAGAAAATTATGAATTATATGGACTGTGAGATATCAATTGAATTTTAATATTTCTGATTTTTAGTGTTGAGGTTACCTTGTGTAAAGGTCCAGTCCTGCACTGAGTTTTCCCTAGGAAAAGGAGCATTTTAGATTCTTTGAGGCTATTGTAGGTCAAACCCATATAAGGGGTCTTGACTCACCTGGAATCCAGTGATGGATACTAATGATGTTTTCAAATAACGCCACACTGAGCTTGAACATTTGCTTGTGGCTTTTGCACAATTTGAAGGCAAAAGACGCTGAAAAAGTTATTATCCTTTCTCTTTATGGAATATAAATGTGTACTAGAAAGTGTCATAATTTTATTATTAGTCAACAGCTAATCAGTCATCAGACTTTGAATATGTTTTGTTGGAAATATATAGTATTATTGACATGTTTCTTTTTGATTCATTTTTGCAACCAGTCATTAGATGGACATGGAAATATCTGTGGAATTTATTAAAAATGGATACACAGAATACTTACACTGATAAATTTCCTTCACTATAGACAACTGACTTTACACGTGCTCACACTTTGATAAAATGCAAAAAATGCAGTGATTTATTTTAATACAAGTGTGTGAAACACTGCTAATATCAGTCTTTAGCTACTACTATAATTTGTAATGGTCATGGATAGTGAAGATGAATTTTAGTAGTTGCTAGGGCTGTCATTTTGTCAAGATATCGTGATTGGCTAAACAGTTTGTTTTATGAAGTTTTATTTTGATTCTTAAAAGCTTTACTTCTCAAATTACAATGATACAAAAAGCTTAGGAATAAGTGGAAAAAATGTCTATTTTCACTTGTCAGAAGCTGCCAGGAACACTGGGTGCTGCCTGGCCAGGAAAGTGGTTGACCTCTTTTGGCCAACTTAACTTTTTGTTTAACTTAACCATCATGTTTGAAGGAAGTCTTCCTCAAAGAGCATATACTTTTATAACAGCAAAGTATATGGGAGAAATATAGCAATGTGTTGGGGAGAAATGAATGTTCAAGACACGTAGCATCCTGTAAATACATGACACATTTGACAAAAAATGTTTTGTCCAACATAAAATCTTCTAAGATTTTTTCTTTTCTGTGTTTCCTTTTTAATTAATGTTAATATTGCAGACATTGTTGAATGAGATACTTTTTACACTCTGTTCCTGATTTAGACAAATATTTAAAAGACAACATTTAATGACCTGTAAATAATGTATTTTTTCTGTATAGAGGAATCTAATACATATATTTCTTCCTATGTCATGCGTCATTCTGCAAGTTTTTTACTTCAGATTATTCAAAATGCAGTTTATGGGAAACAGACCTTTGTTTTAAACCAGAAAAGTCCCTTGCTTCACTCTTCAGAGGTGCAGTAATATTGTTTGGAGAAAAGACATGGAGTGTAAAAATGACTGATGAAAAACTTGTGATAAACTGTATCTGGAATTTAGTGATTTCTGTTAAATATTCAGTTGATATTCAGTTGAAAACCACAAACAGTGCTGATTTAATGGATTAATGAAATAAAAAGGATAACCTAAGACAGTGACTCTTTCCAGCAATCCCTGGCTTCAGAATATTCTTCTTCTTTTTTTTTTTTTTCATCATACCTTAAATCTATAGGTCTCTAGGGGAAGAGACCATTATAAAAATAATAGTTTGAGGACATTTACTGAAGCACACAAGCTATGAAGTGTGAGGTTATTTAAGAACATACACTGTAATGGACAGGTGTAGTATATTGTAGGTGATTGTGTGGAAAAGTCATTAGATATATTGTCTTTACTGTTGTAAAATTTTTACTATAATACCTCCTTAGAACATTCGATCAAAGAGTGGATTGATGCTGTAACATGAAAAATGAAGAACATAAGTACAGCTAGAAAGTTTGCTACTCTGTTGTGGTTTACTCCTTTCTTTGTTTCTTTTTTTTTTTTTTTTTCCCCCCACTTATTTAGTTCCATCGGATGTGTTTTTTATAAATTCACTGTGGAAAGGGTTTTATGAATATTTAGGAAAAAGAGAGCCTGCTACTCTGACTGTTGATTGGTTCAATACTACAAGCAGCAAAGTAAATGCAACATTCATTGGGGCATCCAACGTGCAACTCAAGCTATCAGGTAGGTTCAGAATTTAGTGTTAAAAAAGCTGTTCTTTTTTTTTATTTTATCTGTTCAGTTTTGGTTTATTTTCCACCAAACACAGGAAAGAATAATTTATATTTTCACTAAAAATACTTTTCTTCTTATTTTGCAATAAGGAAAGATACTAACGCACAGATTTCAGTCAATTTATATGTGGCCACCCATCTATTTTTCGCTTTACATTTCAAATAAATATTGAAGTAGGTTTTTTTCATCTCAGACTGTTTGATGTTATCAATACATTGAACTCACAGGTAGTACTGAAGTAGCAGACAAAGTATATATAGGCATATTTAAACATACCATTGAGTAGCTCCATTATTCAATAGTGATTAATATTGTATTTAAAATAATGTGGTCTTGACAATGGCATATTATAAAATAGGCACAGATAATTAAATAACTTGGTAAATTATGCATATCTTTTAATTACCATAGTGCATTCCTTTCTGCAAATCTGACTGTGAAGTTCTGATTTTGCCTTTGATCACAGTTATGTTTGAAAAGAGCATTATCAACTATTAGTACCTTTTAAGGTCAAGAGTTCAGAGAGAATTTCAGTAGTTGGCTGCCAAACAGCAAATTATGTTTCACTGTTATTTACTATAACAATATATTATTGTGAGTAAAATCCTTCTTTTTTTTTTTTTTTTCAGTTCAAGGAAATTCCAGGCAAGGAATTCTATCTGTATTCAGAATTATTGAAAGACTGTTTGAAAAGAGAAATGTTATTGCCTATTTAAATGTCAAATTAAACAGTACAAAACCATCTTTGCATCCTATTATCAAGTACAATATGGGAAAAATATCTGTAAAATAAGATCCTGTACCTTAAGTACCTTAAGTCTTGTTGGTTTTGGTTTTTTTTTCCACCAGATTACAAAATTATGTTTTTACAGAATGTTTTCTACAAAACATTTTGTTTCTAAAGCAATATACTTACTTTGACAGGATATTTGAAAAAAAAATGGTTGAAAATTGTTTAAAAGATGTGTGTTGCCTCCCTTATGTCAATAGGTGTTTACAAGAAAGAAGAAGCCCATTTGCTCTTGAAAGTTTTTCAGATTAAAGGACCTAGTGATATTTTTGTAAGCAAGATTGAAAATGACAACTGGGCACTAGATGGTTATGTAAGTAACAAGGCTGCTATGAATAAATCTTGATGAGTTTAAAGTTTCAAGTAATTAATGATTTCCTATAGACCTTTATCCAACTTTTTACATTACAGATATGGAATACAGTACTCTAGATGTCAGTGGAGAGATCACATTATTTTTCTTTTCAAATATATGCATACAAATTTCTATCTTCCACACTCCCATTAAAATTTATGTTTACTAAGGGGAAGGTAGCCATGTTTGGGGTTTTTTTGCCATGGTTTTGCCCTCCTTTCTTAGGTGAGAGTGGGAATTTTACCTTATAGATACATTGTCCTTTGGTTTGGTAAATATTTCACTGTAAAAAAGAAGAGATACTTTACTCTTTGCAGTCAAAGAATTTTAAAACACAGCAATATACAATAGATATTTTAAAGTCATTCCAGGTGTTTATTTGAAACTTTGTTTACTACCGTTGCAAACTTAAAATGATAAATATTGTATAAGCATAAAGAATTCACGAATATTTTAAAGGATAAAAGTGAAAGTCTGAGCTCAATATGTCTACCCTGTCAGAAAATCAAATGGCTAAACATTCTTATGTATTTGTTTCAGAAATCTTTTTTCTGTTTCAACATATTCTAGGTATCCTCAGGGCTTGAAAGAGGTGTTTTTACCTATCAAGGTGATATACATGGAAAAGACTTTGGAAAATTTATGCTCCAAAGACAAGGTAAATACATGCATAGAGCTTTAATATGTATAATGTTTTGGGATGTTGCAAGCATGAATTAACAAATCACTCAGCTATCTAACTGAAGTAAGCATGTTTATTTCATGTCATGCTATTATGAAAAATCTAGTGAAATGCTCATATTCAAAATATCCAGTTCAAATCCTAATTTAACTGCGCTTAACATGCTACTATCTCATATTTCCTAGTATAGCAACTTAACAAATTTCTCTTAAAGAGAATGCCATTGTAATTGGTTGCTTTTCCATGAATGTCTTTTTGAAAGTAACAGGGGTGTCATGCAATGCAAAGACATTTTCGGCTCACATGTGCAAGTTGCAATCAGAACAGTAAAAGGACAGAATCAACATTGATTTTAATAGTGCCATTTGGAGAGTGCTTGTTGCTGTTAGATGTTTTCAGAATTTAAATATATTTGGATCGCATTCTTCTATGCTGTCAAATATATGAAATGGCTGACTGAGGTATATATTACAGCTGTGGACTTAAATGCTCCAGCAGCTAATGGAAAACTAATTATTTTTATTTTAAAAAAATCATAAAAACTAATAAAATATTTACTCATTAAATATTTACTTGTAAAATAGCTTGGGCAAACACCAACTGTAGGCACCTGCATTTCCTGATCCTGGATCTACTGCAGTGTGGTCAAAGAATGGAATATATACAGCAGACCATGGGGCTAGGAGGAGGAGAGAGTTTAGCCAATATATGTATATCAGAATTTATCTACATTTTATAAATTGCCTTGGCTCCATTAACTTCGTTGGTGCTGTACTCAGTGCCCTATAAAATTCTGTTAAATCTCCCTTGTATTTCTTTGCTCTATTAAGTGCTGTAATAGCACTTATGCTATGGATTTGTTCATCTGGCCACCTGTCAGATTTCTATGTGTTAAGTCACAAGGGGCAGAAACCTTACTCTTCAGAGTCTCAGCCTAAGAAGTGCCAGTTACTGAAGCCAAATAGAGTTTCAGTCTTCAGAGTAAACTCCTGAATGACAGATTGTCTGCCTGTAGTTTCATATAATCCCTATCACTGTAATATCTAAGATGCTTTTTCTTTCTAAATTTAACAGGCACACTGTAAAAGTAAAGCATCAAGATTTGTTCAAACATCTTCCTTGTTTAGCAGCCTTTGATATCTCAAAACCATGAGAGCATGGTTTGTTGTTTTTGTCTGGGATGTCTATGTGGTTTTGTTTTTTTTTTTCTTCAGCCATGCCAAAAAAAAACAGATATCCATGGTTTGCCAGATACATAATAGAATTTTGGATCCATGTGTTTTAGGGATAAATGAAGAAAAAGCAGAATGACAATTCAACAGTTACAGAATTCTCCAGTGGATGTATTTGACAGAAGTGGAAAGCGCTGTCCATATCACTATTTAGAGTTGCAATATGAGAACACCTTTTGTATATTCCCAAGGCTAGTAAGGAGCCGAAGTGTCCAAGTTACACATGCATTCTTAGGCTGAAGGCCTCTGGTCTTCAGCTTTGACAGTGCAGCTGAGAGCTTACTACAAATGCAGATACTGTCTCTTTTAGAAGATTATTAAATAGACACTGATTTTCTATAGGTTGCTTGTTCCCTATTGAATAACACCTCTATCGACAGCTAAAAGGAAGCAGCAAAATTCCAGCCATCACAGGTCATAGTATTTGCCCATACCCTCACAAATTCAAGGATAACTCACTTTATTTTTTAAATATGTTCTATTCATGAATATTCTATGGAGGTAATGATCTCATACATCCTGCAGCTGAAGACTTAACATGTTTCCTTTTCTTCAGAAAGTTAAATTATTTGCTGCCTTTACACTAAGCCAGAAGAATGCATGCACTGGTGCATGCATAATGTAATATCAAATTCTTCACCTGCCAGAATACTTTGAAGAACACCATTTACTGAGAAATACTTGGTTAAGTGTGAAAGACCAATCTATTTCACAGAATCACAGAACTGTCACAATTGGAAAAGACCTCTAAGATCACCATGTCCAACCGTCAACAGAAAAAAAACCCCAAACCAAACCCGCCAACCAACCAAAAAAACAAACAAAAAAACCCCAACAAAACACACAGAGAAGAAAACAAACACCTCACTATTCCACTAAAGCATGTGCTGAAGTGCCTCATCTATACATTTTTTTAATACCTCCAGGCATGGTGACTCCACCACCCCCCTGGACAGACTGCTCCAGCACCTGACAATGCTTTCAGTGAAGAAATTCTTCTTATTATCTAATCTAAACCTCCCCTGGTACAATTTCAGGCCATTTTCTCTAGTGCTGTCATTATTTACTTGAAAGAAGAGGCCACACCCACCTCACTACAACCTCCTTTCAGTTAGTTGTAGAGAGCAATAAGGTCTCAGTTCTCTTCTCCAAACTAAACAATACCAATTCCCTCAGCCTCTCCTCATAGGACTTGTTCTCCAGACCCCTCACCAGCTTCGATGCCCTTCTCTGAACTCACTCCAGTAACTCTATGTCTTTCTTGTGGTGAGGGGCCCAGAACTGGACACAGTACCCAAAGTGTGGCCTAACCAGTGCCAAGTACCGGGGCATGATCACTGCCCTTCTCCTGTTGGCCACACTATTTCTGACACAGGCCAGGATGCCATTTGCCTTCTTGGCCACCTGGGCACACTGCTGGCTCATATTCAGTCACCTATCAGTGTCTATCAGCACCTCTAGGTCCTTTTCCAGCAGGCATCTTTCCAGCCACTCTTCTCCAAGCCTGTAGGATTGCCCGCAGTTGTGACTGAAATCATAGAATCATAGAATGGTAGGAGTTGGAAGATGGAAATGCTCTCTGGAGATGCCCTGCCAATGCAGGAACACCTAGGGCAGGCCACACAGGAACAGATCCAGGTGGGTCTTGAAAGGCTCTAGAGAAGGAAACCCCACAACCTCTCTGGGCAG
>JANIJG010018787.1:35418-68323 GCA_024611175.1 Megaceryle torquata
CAGTATCAAAAGCCTTGCTGAAGTCAAGGTAGACAACATCCACTGCTCTCCCTGCAGCTACCCATTCAGTCACACCATCACTGAAGGCTATCAGATTAGTCAGACATGACTTCCCCGTAGTAAATCCATGTTGGCTACTGTTGATAACCTTCTTTTCTCCCATATACTGAGATACGATCTTCAGAATTAGATCGTCCATTAAGTTTCCAGGGATGGAGGTGAGGCTGACTGGTCTGTAATTACCAGGGTCTTCCTTCCTGCCCTTTTTCAAGAATGGAGTGACATTGGCTTTCCTCGAGTCCTCAGGTACCTCACCTGTTCTCCATAATCTTTCAAAAATGATGGAGAGTGATAGAGTAATAACATCAGACAGCTCCCTCAACACTCATGGGTGCAGCCCATCAGGGCCCATGGATTTGTTTGTGTTAAGTTTATGCAAGTGATTTCTAACTTGATCCTCATCAACCAGTGGAGATTCTTCCTCCCTCCAGGCTTTATTTCTTACTTCCAGGGTCTGGGTTTCCCAAGGGCTGTTCTTGGCAGTGAAGACTGAAGCAAAGAAGGCATTCAGTAACTCCGCCTTCTCTGCATCCTCTGTCACCAGGACTCCCGCATCATTCAGCAGTGGGCCCACATTTTACCTAATCTTCCTTTTACCACTGATGTATTTGAAGGAACCCTTCTTGTTCTCCTTTACTTCCTTTGCCAGAGTTAATTCCAAGAGGGTCTTGGCCTTCCTTGTTACATCCCTACAAATGCTGACAGTATTCCTATAATTTTCCCAAGAAACCATTCTCTTTTTCCACATGCTCTTAACTTCATTTTTCCACTTGAGTTTTTTTTTTTTAGAAGCTCCTTGCTCATCCATGCTGGTCTCCTGCCTCTTCTACTTGATTTTTTACTCAGAGGAATGCACCTGTCTTGACCTTGGAGAAAGTAATATTTGAATATCAACCAGCTCTCTTGGGGCCCCTTACCTTCTAGAGTCTTAGCCCAAGGGATTCCTCCAAGTAGGTTGACCAAGCATGTTCCTCCAGGACCCAGCACTTGGCCTTGTTAAACTTCATACAGTTGGCCTCAGCATATTGATTCAATCTGTCCAGATCCCTCTGCAGTGCCTGCCTACCCTCAGACAGATCAACACTCCCACACAATTTGGTGTCATCTCAAATTTGCTGAGGAAGCACTCAATTCCCTCATCTAGATCATTGTTAAAGATATTGAACAAGACCAGCCCCAGAAGTGAGTCCTGGGTGACACCACTGGTGACCGGCCACCAACTGGATTTAACTCCATTTACTACAACTCTCTGAGGCCAGCCAGCCACCCAGTTTTCAACTCTGCAAAGAGTACACCTGTCTAAGCCATGAGCCACCATCTTCTCTAGATGAATGCTGTGGGAGATGTTATCAAAGGCTTTACTAAAATCGAGGTAGACAACATCCACAGCCTTTCCCTCATCCACTAGGTGGGTCATCTGGTCATAGAAGGAGATCAGGTTGGTCAAGCAGGACCTGCATTTCCTGAACCCATGCTGGCTGGGCCTGATTCCCTGGCTGTCCTGCACTTGCCATGTGAGCTCACTCAAGATGAACCTCTCCATAATTTTTCTGGGTACTGAGGCCAGGCTGATAGGCCTGTAGATCCCTGGATCCTTCTTCTAGCCCTTCTTGTAGATGGGCATCACATTAGCAAGCCTCCAGTCATTTGGGACCTCCCCTGCTAGCTAAGACTGTTGATAAATGATGGAGACAGGCTTGGAGAGCTCCTCTGCCAGCTCCCTCAGTACTCTAGGGTGCATCCCATCAAGCTCCATGGACTTGTGAATGTCCAGGTGCCTTAGCAGGTCATTAACTGCTTCCTCCTGGATTTTGTGTGTGTATGTGTGTGTGTGTTGTTCTGCTCTCCATCCTTACCTTCCAGCTCAGGAGGCTGAATACCCTGGGGGTAGCTGGTGTGACTAATAAAGATGAAGGCAAAGGCAGCATTAAGTATCTCAGCCTCTTTCTCATCCTTGGTTTAATGTTCCTCCCCACATCCAATAAAGGATGGAGAACCTCACTGGCTCTCTTTTTATTGTTAATATATCTGCAAAAACTTTTTTGGTTGCCCCTTATGACAGGAGCTAGATTGAGCTCCAGCTGGTCTTTGTCCTTTCTATTTTTTCTCTGCATGACCTAATGAGATTCCTGTAGTCATCTTAAAATGCTTGCCTCTTCTTCCAAAGGAGATAAGCTATCTTTTTTTTTTTTTTCTGACTCCCAGCAGAAGCTCCCTGCTCAGCCAGGCCAGTCTCTTCCCTGACATTTCATTTTAAAACTCATGGGGACATCAGCTCCTGCATTTTTAAGATTTTCTTCTTGAATTTCATCCAGCCTTCCTGGACCCCTTTGTCTTTCAGGACTGTCTTCCAAGGCATCCTCTCAGCCAGTGTCCTGAACAGGCTGAAGTCTGACTTCTGGAAGTCCATGGTGAAGGTTTTGCTAACCCCCCCTCCTTACTTCACTGAGAATTGAGAATTTAAGCATTTTGTGTTTGCTAAGCCCAAGATAGCCTCCAACCACCACATCTCCCACCAGTACTTCCTTGTTATAGCAGATCTAATGAGGCACTTCCCCTGGTAGGCTCACTTACCAGTTGTGTCACGAAGTTATCTTCAATACACTCGATGAATGTCCTAGCCTGTCTCCTCTCTGCTATGTTATATTTCCAGCAGACATCTGGTAGGTTAAAGTCCCTCACCAAAATGAGGGCTAGCAATTGTGAGACCTCTGCCAGCCACTTGTAGATTGCTTCATCTATTTAATGAAGAATTCCC
Organism: Megaceryle torquata; assembly: GCA_024611175.1. Lineage (NCBI taxonomy): Eukaryota > Metazoa > Chordata > Aves > Coraciiformes > Cerylidae > Megaceryle > Megaceryle torquata. The sequence continues at coordinate 38,237 of JANIJG010018787.1, forward strand.
TATCACACAATACTAGAGAAAGATCAGCCTCAGTGCACTTAGTGACATGAAAACAGAAAGAACCTTTGTTTCTAAGTACTCTTTATCCTCTTTCAGAAGAAATTCTGTTTGCTTGTAGCCTTAGACAATAACCCAGAGGGTAAAGAGATCTTTGTTATGTCTGTCAAGGGAATTAGAATTGTATCTGAGTCTGCTAAGGGGCCCAAGTTATGACACTGAATTATTTAACCTGTTTTTCCAAGTAATCAGTCATCACCGGGGGCTTTTTATTTATTTTGTTATGTTTTAATAATTTGATCTCTAAAGGCAGAAAGTATGTAACTACGTTCAGTTTCTATAATTGCTGAGTGCCTGTGCATCACCATTACAGTTCTCTACAAGATGTTTATTCTAAAATCTCAGTCTTGTTCATTCCATTTTGGACTGTCCTTCAAAAGTGTATGAAAAAGCACCTTTGTCAAAAAAAAAGACACTTTCTTCACCATATTATTATTTTTGTATATTTATTTCCTGTGTGGAAATGGATTTCCCTTTTTTTTGTACATCCATAAAATTTTAATTACCTGGAACTGCAGCAAAGTTTCTTTTCCATAATGAAAAGCACACCCAATACTCAACACTTTTCCAATGCCAAATAGAGGTTTTAAAAGTTGAAAATTTCAACTCTAAATGTGGTTCATTAAAAACTGTAGAGATGTATTCAGTTGCTTCTAATATGCATTTTATCATAGAATTATAGAATGGCTTGAGTTGGAAGGGACCTTAAAGATCATCTAGTACCACCCCCTCTGTCATGGTCAGGGACACCTCCCACTAGACCAGGTTGCTCAATGCCCCATCCAGCCTGGTCTTAAACACTTCCAGGGATGAGGCATCCACAGCTTCTCTGGGCAACCAGTTCGTGTCTCACCACCCTCATAGTAAAGAACTTCTTCCTAATATCTAATCTAAATCTACCCTACTCTAGTTTAAAACCATTACCCCTTGTCCTATCACTACATGCCCTTACAGAAAAACCCTTTTCAGCTTTCCTGTAGGCCTTCTTCAGGTACTGGAAAGCCACTATAAGGTCTCCCCAGAGCTTCCACCTTCTCCAAGGTGAACAGACCCAACTCTCTCAGCCTGTCCTCATAGGAGAGATGCTATGAGGGTGTTTTGAGTACTAAGTATTAGATGTGAGTCAGATATCAAACGGAAATAACTTAGAAAGAAATTACCAATATGTAAATTTGTGCCTAGTTTCAAATATTAATTTAAACAAAAGATTTTTTTTTTTTTTGCTTAAGTGCCATACCAAAACCTCATACAAAGAATTGCTTATTATGAACTTCAGGCTACTGTATTCTTTTAGCTGAATACTGATTAGATATTTTAAGATTTTTCTGCAACTTATAAATTAAAATTTATTGATCATGTGTGCCATGGCAGTAGCTTTGATATAAATTATAAGTTCAGTGATCATACATATTTCTGTTTGTTTCAGTACTTGCTTAGAATTTTAAATAAGATAATATTAATTCCAGTTTTTTGCTGATATAAGCTGAAGATGATTATTACTATATTTTTCCTAATAACTTCAAATAACTGGAAAAACAGCTGGGAATTGTGATAGTAAAGGATGAAGATAGTGATAACTCCATGCAGTTTTTTAGACTTCTGTTACTTTTTCTAACCAATAAAAAATTAAACAGAGCAAGTAAATTAACATTTCTTAAACTTTTCTTAAATGTGCTAACTACTTGATTCTGTCTGTCTTTAGATTGTCCAGTACATGTGTAATACAGTATAGATACACAAACATTATGCCAACAGGCCTTCTACAACCTGAGCAATACATTTTTTTTTCCCAATAAAAGTTTACTGTATTTTTCACTGTTAACATTGGGTTTGACTCTTCACAATTTGAATTGTCAGGTTGGTCACCAATTTAAGTAATTTAATAACAATTTTATACTGTTGAAAAAAAAATTAGTCCCGCAAAATTCCTTATAGTCTGGGTTATCTGCTTCTCCACAGCAGGAAAAAAGCAAGGCCATGCCACAGGCAACCAACTTTGCATTCTCTACACCTCAGTTTTATCCCAGTTCAAACACAGCTGCCAGAGCTCTAGAACATGCTCATATCTTCTCTTTAAAAGGGGATTGTAAAGCAGCCAGGACATGTACACAGGTGTACAGACTTGGGAGTGCTATTGAGCTGAGTAGAACCATTGTGTTTATTGTGGTCGCCTCAGTTTTCCTTTTTTTTGTGTTTGATGTGGTCTCACATTGCCTGTAGTTTCTAAGGTGAGTGTTATGACTGCAGGCATAGGGTACTTTTTGCACTATTGATAATTTTCTGCAGAAGGTCTATGGGATAACTATTAAAGACGCATGAGAGGTGCAAGTAATAATTCTTTTATTTGCTGAATACTCTTTTCAAATAATTTTGATGGTTATTTGCACATTATTAAGTGGTATTATTATTTATACTATGATACTGAATGCTATTTATTTCATGGTTTAAAATAAAATTATTTTATCAAGACACCATTTTATTTCATTCTTGTATTAAAAAAAAAAAGAACTGCTAGATAGAAGATCTGAGAATTTTATTTCTGTGCTTCTTGTTTCATTTCAGGTCCTTTAAGTGCAGACACAGACCTTTCAAATCACTATTATGGTACAAACAGCAGTTCTGTTGCAGCTGCCATCCTGGTACCATTCTTTGCTCTAATATTATCAGGGTTTGCATTTTACCTCTACAAACACAGGTATTGTAAATATTATTTATTTGGTAACTTACTAAGATTTTTGTTTTAATTTTGATAGATAAGTGTAAATAGGGGACAGAATTATAAAGCTTTCAAGAATATCTTTACTCTAGAAGAGAAATATTTTTAATTATTTCCATGAAGGGTTTCATTGCATGGCAGTTCTCACTGGTGGACAATTAGAAAAATGAGTCATTCTGTTAAGGAGCAAAGACCTATCAAGCTTTTTGGTTCGTTTGGCTGAATCAATTGAAATCTCAGGTGAAATGTGTCTTTTTTCATTTAATGTTTTATTAAATTGAATGTATGCTGCTTTTTTTTTTTCAAAATGCTTATGAGTATTAATTATACAAGATGAAAAATCCATAAATCCTGTGAGGGAACAGTCCATAATGAGACTACTTACAGTACATGATGAGTAAGCTAGTGGATACTACTAGAATTGGCATCACTTCAACTTATATGAAACTTCTATATGTCATTAGATAATAGAATTACTCCAACCAACTTGTCTTGGTTTAAAAGTTGACATCTTTTGAACATTTGTTCATTCTGAGTGCTATTTGGCTAGAGCTTTCTAGAACGATTCTTTTCTTTCCATTGAGCTACAATACTCTCACCTCCTTGTGTTATTTGCATTTTGCAAAATGGTGTTTAACACAAATGCTGATTTTTAATAACATGATTTTAAAACTTCTGATCTATATTCATGATACCAAGAATATTTCATGATTGTAAGAAATCACAAAGACAAACAGAAGTCCACCATTGTCTTATGATGGGCTGGACAGTCTACCTTCCTCAGTATAAGATTTTTTCATAGAATCATAGAATCATTTGGTTTGTAAAAGACCTTTAAGATCATCAAGTCCAACCATTAACCCTACTCTACCAAGTCCACCACTAAGCCATATCCCCAAGCATAAGATCTATACTGCTTTTAAACACATCCAGGGATGGTGAGTCGACCACTTCCCTGGGCTGCCCATTCCAATGCCTGACAACCCTTTTGGTGAAAAAATTTTCCTAATGTCCACTCTAAACCTCTGCTGGTGACTTGTGAATCCATTGCCTTTTCTTCTATCACTAGTTACTTTTGAGAAGAGACAGGTACCTACCTCTCTATGACATCCTTTAAGAGAATGACAAGGTCTCTCCTCAGCCTTCTTTTTTTCAGACTAAACAGCCCCAGTTCCCCCAGCTGCTCCTCATAGGACTTATTCAGGCCCTTTACCAGCTTAGTTGCTCTTCTTTGGACCTGCTCCAGCACCTTAGTGTCTTTCTTGTATTGCAGTGCCCAAGTCTGAACACAGTACTCTAGCTGTGGCCTCACCAATGCTGAGTACAGAGGTACAATCATCTCCCTGGTCCTGCTGGTCACAGTCAGGATGCCATTGGCCTTCTTGGCCACCTGGGTACACTGCTGGCTCATATTCAGCTGCTTGTCAATCAGTAGCCCAATTGGGGTACTTTTGGAAAAAAAAAAATTGCAGTGAGGCCTGAACTTGTGAACTCCAGCTGAAATAACACGTCCTGAAATGATACATGTCCAACTATCCATTTGTTGAAAAAACTGCGCAAGACAGTGCAGTGGAGATACTGTTTTCTGTTTAGTAGAAATTTATATTTGTTTAAGAGACACAAGCTATAGTCTTCAGACAAGCAGCTGTAATCCCAGTGCTTATGATACTGCTGGTGAAGCATGGCAGTTTTGCCTACCTTAATCTAACTCAAATGCATTGGATACTTGAAAAAGGTGTTCCTCGTAATTTCATATTTCAATTAATACTCTTCTTTTATATATTTTCAAACTATTTCTTCCATTAAACCACAGATTTTAGAGGGGTTATCGGTGTTGTATTATCATCAGAAAATTAACAAGCTGATTACTAATGTAAAATAAATTTAGGTTACCTTTATTCTCTTCAAAAAAAAAAAAAAAAAACCAAAAAAAAGCAGTGTTCCTGAGGAAAGAGAAAAGATTCTGTGACTTTTGAAGGGACTTTCTTGAAATTACCTTAATGACCACAATAATGGCATGAAATTTTCACAATGATGCGATAGTAGTTATGCCCCTAGAGGCTTTCTATGTCAGAGAATTTTAAGGTCTTCTTAGGGCATGATTTTATGGATGTTTCTGCTGTGTTTATGTCAGATTAATATAATCTAATTAGAACCAGGGTTGTTAAACCTTTTTTTCACAATGTACCTTTTATCTGATAGACAGGGATTGCTCCAGGAATGAAGAGAGTGTCTCAGTCTTTCTGAACCAAATTAAAATATATTTAATTACTTATACTTGGAATATCTCCTAGTCAAGGAGCATGTTTTGTTACTTGTAAAATGAAAATATTAAGAAAATGACATATTTATGAGAAACAGAATTATTTATAGGTTGTCAGTTTCCACTACTGACATCTTTCCTGTGATAGTTTTCCCTGTGTGCTACCCAACACAGAACCATTTTCTAAAAAAAATTTTGGTTTTCAAGAACTCTTTTTTGAAGTTTTAACTGAGGTTCTTTTTAAAATTGTTTTACATTTAGGAAGCACGAAGCATCTACATTTTACACCCCTTTGTTGACTTTCTTGCCTTATTTTAATTACATGTATAAAATTATATACTGAACTACCTTTATGTGTTTGTTTTTAGATACTAAGAGATTTAAGGTTAAGGTAGTAAAATATAGTATAATAGGATATCATTTTACTGAATATTTCAGAAATCTGAACAATTATGGTTTATTTTTCATTTAATTATTGGCTTGGTCTATTCTAAAAGAACTTGCATAAAAATGTCAGCATCCTTGAAGTTTTAATATGTTCTTCATGGTGGTAAAACACTATCCAAAATGGCAAAGTAGTTACTGAAAGATAAATCTTTGTGTCCTTTGATATTCAAATGTAAACGTTTATGTGAACATTAGTTAGGATTTGATCATTTTGATTACATATGTTTGGACATATAAAATCTCTGTTAAGATATTTAGTAGTATTTATTGGTGGAAGTATTTATGGACATAAGCAAGCATTCTATGACAGACTTATCTGGAGTAACTGACATTACTGACCCTTATCTGAAGGTTACCGTTTCTAGCACTGCAGCATATTCTGGACACTTGCTGTCAGTGCAAAAGTTGCCTGATTGAAGCTATGCTGGCTAACTTTGCACTGACTTAGATTTTTATCCAGCAGACCTGTTACAGCACTTCAATGATGCAACACTAACTTCTTGCACTGGTACAGTAATAAATGGCTGGTAGCAGTAAATTACTGAACCGTTCCCTCTACCTCTGCTCAAGAACATCTGAGTCAATAAAGTCTGTGAGTGTTTATTTAATCTAAAACCCAAGATACTAATGAAAGGATGAATCAGGAGATACTCTAATCTTTCTTTGTACACCTAGTCATCTACTCCATTCAAGTCTTTTAAATGGATAATTTTTATTGATCTCCACCAGAACATTTGCACAGATGGTCCAGTTGCCTTCCTAGGTATATAGTAAAAATTGATGAGGGTAAAATCCTAAACCTCCAGGAAAGTCACTTAGAATATGCTGGATGGTTGTCAATTTAAATTAACCAGTTAAAGATGCTACTGTATTTTAGACATTAATATCAATACTTTAGAAAGAGAAGGATATGTATTTGGAAGTTGGTAACCTATAATTTAGTAAAGCTGGAATTAATGTTTCCACTTTGAGTAAGGATTTTTTTATAGTCAGACAAACAATCTAAAACTGAAAATGTAATCAGAAAATATTATAAATGTTAACAGTTTCAACTTTAGTTTTCTTTTTAATTTTGTTAAATGTTGCTTTACTTTTGCTTGCCAATTTTGGCAATAATAACAAGCAATGAAATTGTTATTCTTTTGACATTTATATAATGGAATAATATAATCAGTTTGTCCATTAGGAAGTTGTTTTCTTCCTTTTAATCTGTGAAGACTAACTTCCAGACAGATTTCTCTTACTTTTTAGTCCTTGCCACATCCTTTATGGGTCTTTTAGACAGAGTCATGCAACTTGTGTAGACTGGATGAAATCATTACAGATAAAACTTGCAATAACTGTAGAATGTTTATTTTAAAGGTAACTAATGATAATTTCCTGTCTTTTTTTTTTCCAGAACAAGACCAAAAGTACAGTACAATGGGTATGCTGGACATGAAAACAGTAATGGACAGGCTTCATTTGAAAATCCCATGTATGACACAAACTTAAAACCTACAGAGGCAAAGGCTGTGAGGTTTGATACAACTCTGAACACAGTTTGTACAGTGGTATAGCCCTCAGTGCCCTATATGACTGATTCATAGCCATACCTCTGATGGACAAGCAGTAATTCCTTTGGTGCCATATACCAGTTTCCCTTCTCTTGGCTTTGCTGCTGTAATCTTTAACATCTTCTGTCAGCCTACATGCAGCTAAATTTTCTGGTAAAATTGTGTCAGTCTTCTGGGGATCAGACAAAGGATATTTTATCATCTTGAAGTTGGATCAAAATGCCTGGCTGCATCTGCTTCAAAACAAGGCACACTTTAAGGAAGACTGCCGAGTCATGCCAATTTGTCATATTTAATGCCTCAGACTTTCATATTTGTATGTGGCTGGATGCCTTTCAATGCATTCTTCTGGGCACTTGGATAAATCCTTTGAGTACTGTGACAAATGATAGCACCACAGATTATCCCCAGGAAAAATCTGAAGAAATAAAGCTCTCTTGAAGGAGAAGACAAACTTGCATACACCTGCAAATGCTTTACAATTGAAATCTTGCTAAAATTAAAGAAACTTACAGTGTATCTCATACATAGGACAGTTTGCCAATTTCCCAATCAGCCGTTACATTGCAAAATGTTAATGCACAATTTTTTTGCACTAGAGTGTTCTGGATGACTGAGTAAGATACTGGTAAAAATATACAGGGTTTATACACACTGTCCATTGTATATAGACATTCACTCACTCTTTGTCAGATGAAACATTCCACACTAAATTTACCTGGAATATGAAATTATGAGCCCCGTGCTTAGCACCAGTTAAAATCTTGTGCAATAGAGGACAATATTTTTTTTTCCATTTTTGACTAAATTTCTTTGTAAACATGATTAGAAGTCCCTGGAAACTTTCAGACAGAACAAGAGCCCATTTATAAGAAATCTTCATTGCCAGTATTGTTTTCTTCTGAAATCAGTCATCAATCATCATTGTCAGTACCATACTATTTAACAGCAGGGGGGTTAGCAGGTATTGCTGCTTGCCGTGTACAAATGTGAATAGTAATTTATTTTAGATAGCTCATAAAGCCTGTGAGCCTGTGCTCATAATACAGTCTTCCTTTTTGCATTTTTTTTCCATTTTTTTTCCCTGTAATACAACATCATTTTCTGATGTTACATGGAACTAAACCACATTACAGTAGTATATGTAAACCCAATGCATATTGCCTATAACAAGTTGTCATTCAGTTTCTACGTTGAACGAAGAGAAATATCCAATTATCTTTGCTTTCTGTTTCTTTCCAGATTTTTAAACACACTGCTTACTGCTTTTATACTTGCACAGTTTGAAAGAGAAGGTTCGACATTTGTAAATATGAATGGTTGAGTAAATCATTAACATTTGCTTAGAATTAGAGGGTTTATTGAATGAAAATAAACAAACAAAGATTACATTGGGCAGATTAAGTATATTGAGTTTTAAAACTAGGAAATTTCAGGAAATAATGAAACAAAATCCAATTTTAGTCATACGAGTTTAGCTCAGAAACAAGAAAAGCTCTTTGCTTTGCTTTAAAATTCAGGACTGTTTTTTGTTGTTGTTTTGGTTTAGTTTTCTGAATTTCAAACTGTCCTAATGTCCAGTTCCTGTCAAAAAATGTTTCTGAACTCCATATATGTGCAGGTTTGGATGTTATACACACACAAAAAAAAAAAAAAAAAAAAAAGTCATGTAAGCCAGATAACAGGTTTTTCAGCTGATGTTGCAGAATGCAAAGAAAATTTCAAAGGTAACCTTTGGTCAGCTTAACAACTCTACATATATTAGAAGAAAAATACCAGCAATATAACACAGTATTGTAGGGCCTCCAGCTGTTATATTCTTCATAGGAGCAAGAAACTCTGAAGAAAACTTAATAAATAATCCTTTCCAGTCAGTTTCTTGTTCATTTTGTTAGTAGTTTTTGGCTTTCATTTTTGTTTGTTTCTGAAGTTTTTGTGCAGTTTCATTTGTCTGTCACATCTCAGAGGCCTTCACATTTCCTGAGAAGGAATGAAGTCATCAGATCAAGGTTGTTGTCCTGATCCTCCCTAAAGTAGAGGAAGTTGCTCTGCAATTAAGGAGCTTCCGTAGGAACGCATGCCAGGGAAGGAAGCTATTATGCGATTAAAGTTTTGACAGGTGTTCAAAATTGATGTTTCTTCTTTGGAAGTCATTCTGTAGTGGCAATGGAAGAAAATCATTTGAGTATTGAAAACAAGATAAGTAGCTATTATTGATGTTTTCTACTCCTACCCTTGCAGTGTATTCTTCAGTGACCTGTCTCACAATGACCACCAGGGAATGTATTGGAGGAAAAGCCCCAGAGAAGAGAACAGTTAAATACTTGATCTTCTGTGTTAGAGAGCTCAGATCCTGTGAACCTTTTATCCAGTGGTTTATTTTAGGGACATTATGTAAGGAGTATTTGTCCTTAGTGAGTGTTCTTTGATTAGGGACACTCAAAAGTAGGGCACACTGTCAAATTATCTAAGGTGTTTGTTTGTAGTATTCATTAAATGGGAGCTTCAAACTACAACCCAAGTGAATGAAAGCTCTACTAGGTTTATCAGTTCTTTTCACATCCTTCAAATTCTTCTCCTTCTCCACTATGTTTGAGTTTTCTGTTCAGGTTGGATCTCTTTCTCCTGATGTTATTTTACAGAGGACTGTGTATGCATGCACTTATATATGGTGCTTCATGAGAATAAGACTCTTAAAATGTTGTGCTGTGGCCAGGTAATGGCAGCCAGGAAATCTGCTTTCTGAGATATATGCAGAAGACTTTTCCCCCAGTGTTGACCAGATCATTATGATGGGCTAATAATACATGCTATATATATTTTTTTAAAAAAAACAGGTTATGTGCTTCAAAGCTGTTAAAATCTGCTGCTTGTATCACACATCTTGCCTTTCTTCAGGCTAGCTGCAATAATTTTTTTTTTCTTGTGTAAAATATTTTGTAAACAAAGAAAAGCTGTTATTAAAAAAAAAAAAAAAGGTGGGAGGGTGAGGGTGGGGGGCTTGGGGAAGAGCGCCGGCATTATGATCAAGTCAATCTAATTTTCATTCCCAGTATTTCATTCTACCATTTCACTACATGCTGCTGTGACATGAAGTAGGTGCAAAAGAACTTTTTGTACAGAGATATATTTTTTATGAAGAATTTGTAAAATTATTAAATATGCTGTACTTTTTTGATTAATGTAGGTAAATTGTTAAAAATAAATGTTTTTACAATACAAAATATTGTAATTTTCCCAATAATGTAAAATTTACCATCTTTAGCTGATTTTCAGTTCTGATCCTATTACACATGTAGTAATATTAATGTGGCCTGTTAAAAATAAACCATACTCTCTTTGGGGAAAAAAAGCAAAACAAAACAAAATAAAACCAAACAACAGAGCAAAACAAGCCAAATGAACAGACAAAAAACCCCCAAACAAACTATAAAATATTGTAATATAGCCTGTGCAATGCCACCTACCTTGAAAGCAAAATCAGAGATCTAATTAAATATTTTATTTTAGATTTTCAGCTTTTGTGTGACCTGTTATTATCAGCTTTTTCCTTATGTTTATTTTTATGCTTTTAAATCTCAGATACTGATTTTTTGTTACATTAGATTGTTCAGTAGAATCTTATGTCATTTTAAGTTCCCAAGCATTGTGTAACTGGTAAAAATATTCAGGTGCTGTGTAGTGATCTACCTCTTGTTATCCTACACTTATCATTCAGATTTTGAAATGGGACTTACGGTCACAGATAATTTGCCTGGTTTATAAAAAATAACCTGTGTATTCTTCCATAAGCCTACATCCTATCTGTGGAAGTTGTGGTTCACATGGAGCCAGAGATATTTCCAATTCTAACATCTGTGATCTAGTTCTGCTTTCAGTTAGATGTACATACATCTACTGAAATGAAAATGAAAATGCTTACATACATATAGTTCTTGAGATTGATGCCTGAAATTCTAAACATAAAAAAAAATTTACTCTGTATTCATGTAAAACATTTATGTATTTGATTTACTTATTGACAGGTTAAGCAAGAATGAGTCAGGCTTCAAAAATATTCTACTCATTATTGCTTTGGGAATCAGTGGTAGTGTATGACTGTAGTTTACTTTTAGAAAAAAATAAGATATGTGCATATCCTTGCTTCCTTTCTCATCTTCACAATCTGTTATTCTGTTAATATGATATCTTATGGACAGTTGTAAAAATTTCTCATTTTTCAGAATGATATGACTTTCCTTCTGACACTAAGCTGTAAGCTATAATCACTAACACTGTCAATGCAGAGATCAAGGCATTTTCTGACAGCAAATCATGATTTTTGCCTCTTATCACACATAATAGTCCAACATACACTAAACAAGTGCACTATTGTTCTTTTCGCTATTGCCAAACTGCAATTCCAGCTTTTGAAAATTATTTCCCTTTATGATCTATGGAAAAATGTAACATGGTATATTTAATTTCAGATTCTAGACAAACCATTTTTGGAAAACAGATCTTTCCTGTGTGTTGAGGATACAGTTATGTAAGAGCCACTCTCATTTGAATCTGTAAAGGACAAAAAATACTTATCTTTCAGCTGGCACCTACTAGCTCTGTAGTAACAGTGAGGTCATAAACAATATCAAAGGATAGCATACCAATTGGCATGATTTATTCAAAATAGAAGATGCTTTTTCTAAAGCTGCTTTTAATTTAAAACTCCAATAAACTACATTAAATACACTGCTATCTGCTTTAACATGTATACTGACTTGAAACCATAGAAGCTTGAATGCATATGGCTCAATGCTTGAGAGAACAGAGGTCAGAAGGTGGAAGAAGAAAAGGCCTTCTGCAGAATCCTGCCTTTAAAGAAGTAGAATAAATTATCTTTAAGCATGTGTCTGTTAAACACAAAAAGTAGGTAATTCTTTAAGGATCCATCCCAGAGGGTTTTGTTGTTTTTGGTTTGTTTGGTTTTTTGTGGGTTTGGGTTTTTTTTTGTGTTGGGTTTTTGTGGTTTTTTTGGTGTGGGGTTTTTTGTTTTGTTTTTTTTTTTTTTGTGGGTTTTGTTTGTTTGGTTGGTTGGTTTGGTTTTGGTTTTGTTTTGTTAGGTTTTTTGGTTGGTTGGTTTGGGATTTTTAGAGTCAACAGTAAAGTAGTATTACAGTTTTAAAACCTTGTCAATGACAATTTTCTCACACAAAATACTTTCTACCAAAGACCACAGGATAGTAGTCTGGGCCTCACTATGGCAGATAAAAAAAATTTAAAAATCAAACAATAGCTGACATATGCCTAATGATTAATTATCAGGACTTGATAATACATGAAATATAATATATTATATATATGTATGATATAAACAGAAGAAATTCCTAAGCAGTTACACACATATTTGTTTGCATAAAATTATAATTATTTTATATCACAAACATATGTAGTAAATATATAGAAATGTGACTATGCTTGGAGCCTAGCCACAGGGCAACCTGGGCTCAATTTGGCAGTGTTTAACTTTCAGGTGTGTTTGTTACTTGGTAAAACTTCAGCAAGTTGTGTACCTACAGTCCATGAAGAAAGGATGAGAGGTAAGTATCTGCATGTCACAGAGTCCAGCAAGCTGAGTGGGGAGCCAGTTATATTAATCAGTAAGAATTACCAAGACAACAGCAATGCTTAAGCCTCTCACTTTTGGCCTGAGGAACATAAATCTTTCCACTAAGATTCACAACAGAAATCACGCAAAGTTAGGTAGATTAGCTATATCAGGTTGTTTGGTTTTGGTTTTGGTTTTTTTTCCAAGAAGCCCCAAAAGACAATGGATAGTTAGTACTCCCTTTTTTCCCCACTTACAAGCAATAGTGTACTGGTTAGAATGGCCAGATTAGATGTGGAAGAGTTCAGATAGATTCTTTAGACTAAGGAGAGACACCAGGTTGTTAATAGTAAAGAAGATTGCTATGAGCACTCAAGTGTTGAAAACAGGTGCTGAGAAATTATCTTTACCCCTTTTTCTTGCAGTGCAGTATTTGACCTAGTAAACACTTCCAAGAATTCTTTTTGGGTCATGCCTTGTAGACAAAATATGTAGGGAGCATTTCTAGCTTGAAAATCCTTTTAGCCATGGTGTAGGTAACTTGCCACAAAGAACATGATGTGCCTGGTTGTTTTGACAGGAAGAAACACTGGTTCTTCAGTTGGGTTGAAGATCAAACAGCAGCTGGAGGAGGGTTTTGAGGATGTAAATTTTGATTAAGAAATATCTCTCAAGCAGGTGATAGGGAATTATCACTGAAAAAGGCAATGCTGGAAAAAGTCTATGAGTCTGCTGCTAGGCCTGATGCTGCTCAACAGTGACATGTAAATAAGGATAACACTTGTTAAAAAAATTGTAGATGATGCAAGTGATTGCAGGATGATAAATGATAATGAAAAAGTCATGTAGCACAATTTGGTCTGGTTAGTAAGTTAAGTCCATTTAAACAAAGTATTTTTAACATAAAATCAAGCAGAGTTGAAAACAAGAAATAAGGTCATCAAGGCCAGCTTTTAAAATAGATGTTAGATCCTAACAAGTAGTATATCTGAAAAGATTTGCAAGCATGTTAACTGTGATGCTGCAGCAAAATATGAGGTACGGAATCACTGGATATAAAATAGCAGTACTGAACAGGAATAGAGAAGTAATTTTTAGTCTCACTGCACATGAAGCTATTAGACTCTGCATATATTTCTGCAGTTCACTTTGGAAACAGGATGTCAGAAAAAATTTGTGAGGGTGTACAACAACATGCAAATGTAATATAAGGTCTAGAAGAAACACCTTCACAAAAAATTTAAATCTGCTTAACAAAAAAGAAGATGGAACTGTGTACATGGTATTCATTCATGGGATTACTAAACTGCCCTTTCATTTAAGGAAAAATGGTGTGACAGAAACCTTAGTAGACTTCATATTGTAGCTAGACAAATTAAAAGGGAAAATTAGGCACATGCATTTGTGAGTAGAGAAAATAAATAAGCAAATTAATTTACCAGAACAAACTATGAGTTCTATCATTCTATCAGCTTAAGCCTGAATATTTTCATGTAAGGTAGACATAAATTCTACATTAAATATCTAGTGCTTCTTTCATGTTTCAGCTTTCTGAATGTAAATAAATAAATAAAAAGTAAAAGAAAAATTAACTCAACCTGGGACCTATAAAACTTCCAAGAATTTAAATAATGCATCTGCCACCTCACTGTATTGAATTATGTCAATACCAGCAAATTAAACACTCTGGCTTTGAAGGCAGTTATCACAGATCAGCCCACATCTATGCTACAAATCTCTTTTAGAATCCAAAACAACATGACCATATTAACACTAACGACTGAAAGGATCACTGGCTTATACATGTGAAATATTTGGAAGAGTACTAGTTGACCTAGGCCAAAGCATACTGGAAACCATTCTTATTCTTTTACAGCATAAATGAACAAACACTCCATGACTAGGAACATACCGTGTTACCACTATATTTTCTAGATTTGAGAGGGCCTAAATGCTGAATTCCTCACAAAGAATGATCATCAAAAGGAGCTCTAGTATTATACTATTATAAAGCTAATAACCATCTTATTAGGCAACTTTGATTAAACCAGAATAGATTCTGCACATTCAATGAAGAATTCTTTCAGTGTGTAAAAAGCACTGGCAGAATGTGTCCAACAGACTGACGTTTTTGAAATATTTAGCAGAAGAACTTTAGAAAACTAATGAAACTTAGGTATAAGCTAGGTGAGAAGTTGCTCATTCTAATATAGCTCTAGATAAGCACAAAACCCAAACATGGCCAGCTGAGGCACTCTTAAGGAATGTTGAAGGGAGATTGTAGTCAGTCTGTGTCTACATATATCTGGTATCTGAGTAGAGGCCATTGGGGCAGTGAGGAGAACAACCCTGGATGTGGCACAGTTCTGCTGAAGCCCATTAGTAGCACTTTCCCTCTATACATCTTGACTAACCCTATAATGTCTACATAACTAAATTAAACAGTTCAGGGATCTAGCCTGAAGGAAAACTGGTGCAATATAACTTGCACTTTGTATCCATATGGTTAAATTTACCATCCTCTCAAAACAGTTAGGCATATATCTAGACATAATCTGTTGGGAACAATCCCTGTCATTGTCCCCTAGGCTCAGTTTAGACATGGTTTAGCAGGCTGGTGAAAATGAATGTGTGCTCCATGTGCTGATTTAGGTCATGAAGTAGGGAAAATAGGTTCAGGGAAGAAAACAAGGAAATGTGAATCGGGAGAGGTGTGCATGGTGGAAGAGTCTCCTAATATTTATCTCAGGCTTAATAAAGGACACAGCACTTTTACTGGGACCCAGTGTTTACGGACTTCAGGATGTACACCCAGTAGATCTACAGCAGTAATCCATATGTGAGCATACCAATGTGGGTAATTCACAGACAGCAGACCTGGATAAATTATTCATAGGCAACAGCATGACAGTAGTTTGGCAACCCGATGCAGAGTTCCCTTCACTTACCTGAAGGCTATTCGCCTCTTTCCCAGGTGCACTTGAGGTAACATAAGATGCTGGATCCCTACTCATTCAAACTGACTTGCAATGACAAAGAAAATACACTAACAGAGATTAACATGTTCTGTCTGATATGCTTCTTTCACAGAGACATCTGAAGAGGAGGTCTTGGTCACAAGAAGGGGTTGAACTCAGGAGCTATGCAGAGACAGGCTGGGTTGTCAGCCGTGTAACTAAAAAGGCTTATGAAGGGACAGAAAGATGAGGACCTGTTTAGAGCCCTCTGGAAATGGAACAATACTCCTGAGAGATGTCAAGGAGTCAACTCTCAGTCCTGATGATCTTTGTTGTTAGTCACGTGTAAGCAAAGGTGGATCATTGAGCCAAGAAGCATGGGAACAAGAGTCTTCAGAAATCCTTTGGTTTAGAAGGGCTAGATGAAGAAACTCCAGGAACTCCTGGATCCCTCAGAGAGATAGTTTTGGAATCCTAGAAACTGCCAGGTTTATGCTGTTCATCTTCACATTGGTGAGAAATTCAAATGGACAAGTAACAGTTAACTTCCCCTTCTCCCCACCACAACTATCCTTTTCTGGCACATGATAATTGGATTTTTTGTGTTTTCTGAGTAAGAATTTCCTGCTATCCATAAACATCCTCTCGATATTCCCCCCCCCCCTTCTTTCCCTGTATCTCACCCTCCAGTTTGCTATGACTATAAATTAAAAAAAAAAAAAGGAATTAATGGGGATTTTGCTTGTGACTTTAAATTTCAGGGAATAGCAAAGCCTGGTGAAGGTGGGAGATTTATCTGAGTGTTTGGGAGGGGTTTCAGAGCTTCATGTGATTAGGCAAGGGTGAAGAATAAGGAAAGGATGGAGTCAAGTAGGTTGACAAAGACTGTGTATGAGGAAAGTAAAGAGAAGATTAACGGTTTCATCTATTTGGAGGTGGTTGGTTGTTGTTTTTAATTGCTACTGTAAAGTAGTAGGCTTGGTGGACTTCAGCTATCATGTTTGTGAGGGCTGTGACTGAACTAGCTTCATAATCTGAGAGTGGTGAGGATAAGCAGCATCTGCCATAGTGGTGACTGCCCTTGGTGGAGGGTGCTCCTAGGTGCTCCCTCTGGGAGGGAAATGGATGCTCCCCAGGTCTTTTTTTTAATTATTATTATTTTGTGTAGAGTGAACCACTCAAAGATTTTTATTCAATGTCCATGGTCAGTATAGCAGGATATCTGGCTTATGAATCTTCTCAAGTACTATGCAAAAGCCTGTGAAAAGAGAAAAATGTAGCCCTTACACTCAAAATGTTTCCGGGAGTCCAGCAGGGGTGACAACAAACAGAGGGAAGTCTAAAACAGGGTGAATCCCCTTAAACAGCTTTCCCACCTGCCTTAGCTACTGCATCCCAGCCCCTGCGCTGCACCCCTAGCTTTGCATAGAACTTGGATTAACAAGGTGATTGAAGATTTCTTCACCCTCATTGCTATTCTGATTGCTATTTCCTCTGTGCTTGCACAGTGACCAGTTACTGTCAGAGGCAGTACAAGTGCAGAAAGTGGGAATCATAAGTCAGATGCCAAGTCTTTTCTTCATCTGGTTGCTTACCTGAGGTACAATGGAAGTGGATGAACTTTTGGACTCCACTGCCCCTATCTGACCTTTATTTCCTCTAACACTGTTCAAGTGATAACTGCCAATGGTGATCCTAATGAATGCGTATGGTCCTGTGGATTCAGGGGAGACAACAACACAATAGCCAAGGGCTATCAGGGAAAATGCACCCACCTAACCCCAGGGCTGGCCAATGTTCAAAATTCAGAAGAAAAAAAAAAACTTCTGTAGCTGGTATGTAAATCTGGCAATAAACCAGAGCAATGGGCACAAACAGAAGCACAAATGGGCAGCACTGAAAAGAGCCTGGTCTAATCGTCTGTATTTTGTTTCTGTGGCAAGGTCTTGGTAGCAGGTCAGCTACAGTTGTGGCTTCTGTGAGAAGCTGGTAGAAGCTTCCCCTATGTCTGATAGGGCCAATGCCAGGTTGCCCCAAGACAGACCCACTGCTGTCCAAGGCTGAGCCAGTGACAGTGGTAGTGCCTTAGTGGTAACATATTTAACAAGTAGGAAAAAAAAAAAACCAAAACAAAACAGAACTGCACAACAGCAATTGCAACTGGGAGAGCAAAGTGAGAATATGTGAGAGAAACAATTCTACAGACACCAATCAGTGAAGAAGGAAGGGAGGAAGGTGCTCTAGCCACCGGAGCAGAGATTCCCTTGCAAACTGCAATGAAGACCATAGTAAGGCAGGATGTTCCCCTTCAGCCCATAGAGGTGAACAATGGACCACATATCTACCTGCAGCCCATGGAGGGCCCCATGCCAGAGCAGGTAGATGCCCAAAGGAGGCAGTGACCTTGTGGAGAGGCTGCACTGAAGCAGACTCCTGGTAGGACCTGTGTGGACCCATGGAGAGAAAGAAGTCCATGCTGGAGCAGGCTTGCTTTCAGGACTTGTAACCCTATGAAAGGGTCCCATGCTGGAGCAGTTCATGAAGAACTGAAGACTGTGGGAGGGACCCCACAGTGGAACAGCTGAAGAGCATGAAAAGTCCTCCCCATGAGAAAGAGAGTGGCAGACACAATGTGTGATGAGCTGACTGCAACCCCCATCCCCTTGAACCTCTTATGAGGAAGAGGTGGAGAATTTGTGAGTGAAGTTGAGCCCAGGAAAAAGGAGGAAGCTGTTGTAAGATTGGGTTTTATTTCTCATTACCCTACTCTGATTTGACTGGCAATAAATTAAGCTGATTTCCCCAAGCTGAGTCTGTTTTGCCCATGACGGTAATTGCTGAGTGATCTCTCCTTGTCTTTATCTCAACCCTTAAGCCTTTTGTTATATTTTCTGTCCTCTTTCCAGATGAGGAAGGGAACGATAAAGTGGCTTTGGTAGGCACCTGGCATCCAGCTATAGTCAACCCACCACATCTTCTTTGCACTGCCCCATATATTGATGAGATTCCTTTTGAGCCTTCTCTTCTGCAGGCTGAACAGTCCCAGCTCTCTCAGCCTTTCCTCATAGCAGAGATTCTCCAATCCCTTCATCACCTTTGAGACACTTTACTAGATTCTGTCCAGTATATCCAGGTCTCTCTTGTACTGAGGAGTCCATAACTGGACACAGTACATCAGGTGGGGCCTCATCAGTACTGAACAGAGAAGGATTACCTCCCTCAATCTGCTGGGAACACACCTCCTGTGGAGAATCCACAACCCTTCTGGGAAACCTGTTACGGTGCTCAGCCACCTTCAAAGTAAAAGAGCTTTTCCCGATGTTCAGATGGTGCCTTCTGTGTTTCAGTTTGTGCCCATTAGCTCTTATCTTGTCTATAGTTTCCCTAGGGGATCTTAGGGAAGACAGTCTCAAAAGCATTGCTGTATTCAAAGCAGAGAGTGCCCAAGGCTTCAACAGTATGACTCTGTATTTACTACTTTCACTCACTTTCCCGTCCTTCATGTTCCTGGGAATGTTTTCTGTGATTAGTTGTTCCATCTATTAATTGTTCCATCCATCTAGTTGTACAATCATTCTGGTTTAATGCTATCTTAGAAAAACCTGTGTTAGTATCTTTTCTTCGGATGCTCAAGGCCTTAAGATTTGTCTTTCTTATTTCTACTTTCACTGAAGTATAAAGGATGATGAGAAAATTACAGCCTTTCATATTCTGAGTAGCTCAGTACTGTGACTTCTCAGTCAGATTTGCTTAAAGTTCACCATCTCCACTGTATTTTTTTATATATATATCAATAACCTGCTCAAGTTAGGTGACATTACTTATTAACTTTCACTTAAAGAAAGCATTTATATTTGTGCACTTATTATCTCTTGCTCTCTTTTCATCACACACAAACAAACACAGACACATGCACATTTACTTTGCATAAAAAAATAATTCAAGTGTTGTTCCTTCTTGTGAACTTTCATAGTAATTGGAAAACACAGATGTGGGCAGTAGGGAAGTGAAGCAACTTTTTTACCGCTCTAAAAGCTAGTAATCACAAAGGAGATAAAGTTCTTCTAAACTCAGCAATATCTTTTGGTTTTAATAAATTACATTTAATGACAACTTTTTCTATTTGCCCTAAAAAAAAAGATTAATCTTAAATTATTCTTGAAAGATGTTCATCAAATAGTCTATAGTAAATAGCTTACTGTTCCACTTGCTCCTTCTAGAATACTTTTTCTGTGTATCCTAATTATAACTGGTTTTAAAGTTCATTCCTTATGCCAGGAATGGGATGAGAAATTGTATGCAAAGAAAATCTGCTTGCCCATTGTCTTGCTTACTTTTTTTCCATTTTTTTTCTTCAATCATTTATTTTCAGGAAATTTTGCTGTTGCTCATACTCCATGATTTGTCAAAAGGCTTATGCAAGACTTGAGAATAATTTGCTAAAGATTCAAACCTTTCCTGAATAGGGTATCATGGTTTAACCTACTTTCTTTTAAAAATAATTAAATTCTACTTCGATGTGAAGCCAGTGAAAATTTGTCCATATCCATACAGGATATATGGAGAGTACTATCTCCAGCCTTGATGATATATGTATGTATGTTAAATCCACAGCATGACAGACTCGTGTAGGTTGGAGGAGAAACCAGAGTCCATCCAACCCAACCTCCAGCTTAAAGCAAGGCCAGTTATAGCAGGCTCGGAGCTTCATCCAGCTGGATTTTAAATACCCGTGAAAAGGAGATTTCACAGCCTGTCTGGGAAACTGATTCCAGTGTCATGCTGGTCCTCATATTAGGTCAGAATTTTCCATATTCCAATTTGTGTCTGTTGTCTCTTGTCCTACCATTGTGAGAAGAGTCTGGTTCTCTTTTCTCTATACACCTCCATTAGCTAATTGTAGAAAGCAAAAAAATATTCCTGTAGATTCTTAAGTTCTCCTAGCCTAGAACATGTGATACATTCCAGATAGTTGCTGAAAGTAAAACAACAAAGCTTTACTTAAGCTAATAAATAAAAGAGTACTAAGGAGCACTCTTTGGTCCTGAGGACAAACTATTTGTAGCAGGGGTTGTACCCGTGTTAGTGAAAATCAGGTAAGAAAATTCAAATCTGAATCTAAGAGGGGGAAAGACAGGTATATAGCAGTGTCTTAAGAATTTATTTAAAAAATATTAAGATAATTAAGCACTAACACAAACCCACTAGTAAACTAGGGGTCATTCAGAAGTAGTAAGACTAAAAAGATTATTCCATGTTTGAAAACATTTCAGGTCTTTATATAAAGAGTAGTAGAATCACAGTTCTCTTTACACTCTCTTTACTTTTAATTATTTTTACTCACACTCCATAGGTTTCAATTTCTTATTCTTTCAGGTCTTCATGTGCTTTGTTAAATAGACTCTATATAAAGTTACTAAATTTGGTAGTAGAAATATTTCACCTTTGGATTTATTCTGTCTTTCTTTCAGTAATAAGAAATAAATCTTCACTTCATTTTGGGGAAATTTTAAAAGAAAGAGGTTACTGTAAAATACTTAATATATACTTACATTTTTCTGGTTTTTAATTGAGGTAGCTAAGCCACGTATGTAGAGATCTTGTACTTGCTTTTAAGAATGCTAAGTTTTTGTAGGAATGCTAAGTTTTTGTCCTCACAAGACAGTTTATTTTGTGATAAGCTTTTCCATCAAACAGATTATTTTCTGTTACTAACAACAGCTTTGCCCCTATCTGATATCCTAAACCAAGCCAGGCATATCTGAGAAGACACTAAAATGCCTTCATGGCTATTATACTGTCAGCTTCCCAGCCACTTCAAGCAATTAATTTTGAAGACATTTGACTATATTTATCTGAAGTTAATCCTTCCTAATTTTCTCTGTAATAAAAATTCCTATATGTCATTTTGAGACATGCCTTACAATGTAGACATAGTGAGGAACTTGATTTACTGAAAGCAAGCCTATGCAGTTTATGACTAAAGCAAGATTATTTTTTTCCCCTACCCTATTCATAAGATTTATATGCCAATGTCATGAGAAGACCCACAAGCTGGTTTTCATCTTCAAAAAACTTACAAATCTGCCTCTGAAAATAACATTTTGAAACTGGAAATATTTTACATTTTGAAGTGTCATTTTGGAAATATGCTAGAAACTAATTTGGAAACAATAAAACTAGATGTAGAGAGAGCTCATCTGGAACAGATTTTAAAATTAATATGCTTAATTAGCAGTGTTTTCCCATTAAGTGTTAGTCCCACCTACTTTTTGTCTCCACAAACCCTAAATGTACTTTGGTTTTGAGACTTGGACTACTAAGACTAAGAAACCAGAACTCACTTTAAACAAGGCAAATGCTTCTAGAGACAATGTCAAGGCCCTACTTGTATTTTGATGTAATTCTTAAAAATTGTTTAAACTTTCTTAAAAATATGTAGGCAAAATAATCATCGAATGGTTTGGGTTGGAAGGGGTCTTAAAGATGATCTGGTTCCAATGCCCCTCCCATGGGAAAGGACGCCTTCCATTACCAGGTTGCTCAAAGCCCCATCTAATCTGGACTTGGAACAATTCCAGGGAGAGGGCTTCCACAACTTCTTCAGGTGACCTGTTCCTGTGCCTCACTCACAGAAAAGAATTTCTTCCAAATACCTAGTCTAATTATACCCTTTTTCAGTTTGAATCCATTACGTCTTGTCCTGTCATTGTACTCTCTGATAAATAGTCCTTCCTCATCTTTCCTGTAGTCTCCCTTTAAGTACTGGAAGTTTGCTATAAGGTCTTCCTGAAGCCTTCTCTTTTCCAGGCTAAACAACCCCAACTGTCTCAGCGTGTCCTCATAGAGTAGGTGCTCCAGACCTTGATTATCTTTGTGGCCCTTCTCTGGACACACTCAAGCAAGTCCATGTCTTTCTTATGCCAGTGGCCCCAGAGCTGAACACAGTGCTACTGGTGGGGACTTAGAAAAGCAGAATAGAGGATAATTACCTCCTTTGACTTGCTTGCTACACTTCTCTTGTTGTAGTCCAGGATCATTTGTTGCATCCCATAAAGTTTGCCAAATCTAATTCTGTAAAAATATGCACCTTTTCAGGTTTCAGGTGGCATTAGTAGGCCTTATCACCATTAACCAACAGCTAAAATCCATTTTAGTCTACAACATATGTAAAATGCACCTCAATCAAATGTTTGCACCTGTTTTGTTTAAAATATGTACTTTCCTAAAAAAGAGAACAAAGAAGAAACAAGCATCATGAGTTTTAAATGGTACCAGTTATTAGTACTATAGTTTCTATTTGCAGGAGCAGATCTTTATGTAAAATGACTTTGCTGTCTAGTATCAATAATAATAATATGTCCTGGTTTGAGTGAGAACAGAACTAATTCTGTTCAGTGATTTTACTTTTCAGCTCAGTTCTGTAGTTTCTGAAGCTAGCAGCCTGTTTTCCCAGACAGTGTCTGCTGCTGGCAGTGATAACACCCCATGTTTAGAGTTACTACCAAGGATTGGTGTGCAGACCAAGCCCACTGCTGGATCTTGTGTACCACACTGAGGGATGCAGAAAGTGAAAGGCTGCACCTGCAGGGAGGAGAAAACAGGGCAGGTGTCCCCAAACTGACCAATGAGGTATTCCAGCCCATATATGTCATATTCAGTATAAATCTGAGGGATCTGGAGGGTATCTGGCTCTTCCCCCTACCCTTGGACCACTTTGCCAGCTTTGCTTGACTTAGCTCAGGTCCTCTTTTGGTTCCTTCCTTGGACCACCAAGGAGGATTCTGTCCATTCTGCCTTCGATACCAATCGATGTGTTCCTGAATCTGATACCAGAATTCAGCTCCCAAACACAGCTCCTGTCTGCTGTAGGGCCCAGTCTGGGTTTCCCCCGGTGCCCACTCCACAGCATCAGTGGTGACGGTGATGTAATTACCATCAGGGAGGTTGGGTTCGATACTGGTTTTGTATATATTTGTATATATTCTATTATTATTTTAATTTTCATTAAGCTGTTCTAGTTTCCTATGATAATCCATAAGTCTCTCTACATTATTTCTTTTCTCTTCCCCTTTGGGGAGGGAAGGGGGTTAATAAAGAGTGTCTGCTGTTGGTCTAAGGGGCCGTCCTGACCCTAAACGGTGACATAATAATAATTTCTTCCCTTTTTATATACAGAGCTGATACATGAGCAAGTATCATGCTATGTTTAAGTTAAAGAATTAATATAGAATATTTAGAAACTATTATCTAATTTATATTTAAGAATTCGTGAATTTATGAACATGGTGATTTTGTTCCTCTTGTCTTCAGTTTCCCATTGAGTTAGAAGGATATTTTTAAAACATAGTGGAGAATTTTTCTTTCATATATTTTATAGTAATTTCCATGATTCTTGCATGACATGTGGTTATAGAAATAATCAGAAAATTAAAATCAGTAATCAGAAGTAAACCATATTAAAAATTAATTTTTGTTTTACTTCATTTCATCATAGAAATGGGAAGCTTATTCTAGCTTAACATTAGGAAGCATAACTTATTCATTTGAGGCATCATGAGGGACATAAATTTATATGAAACATCAATAGTTACTTTGTGTTTAATTATCTCAGAATAGCTGTATGTATGATTTCAGTTTTTCAAACAAAATTTGAATCTCCCAAAATGTAATCTAGCTGTTGCCACCTGCAGCAGAGAAGAAAAGATCACTGTCATGTCCTCAAATCTTAGACTTTTTTTAAAATTTTATTTATTTATTTTATTAGATAACATTGTTCAAGGTAAGAGTCTTGTACTCCTGTGGGGTTGTATGTGTGTAAGATTTGAAAACATTTTGAAGTATTTGTGTTAGGGTAGGGAAAGTGGTAATGAGGTATGTTTCTGGGAACGTTTAGAAGTACTGACACATTGCTTCCATTATTCAATGTGTAATTTAAGACTTAATGGAAATACCATCTTTCTGTTGCTGTATCTGTCAATATGTCATCTTCAGAAAGAGTTATGCCTTACTTTCCTTTCACTTTCAAGAGTACAATTTGAACTTGTGGTTATACGCAATTTGAACTTGTGGTTATAGGTGGGTGAATGCTACCTCTAAATCTCATCATTCTGACTCATGCATGGTATTAAAGCTCATAATTTTGAAATACAAGCAGTCTAAACCCTGGAACTTAAATGCTTTGTAAACTAATGAATGCCTTTACATGTGAGGTCTGGCTAATATAAACATAGCTTTTTTGCCTTTGAATCCTGCACATGAGTGGATCTTTCTGTTTTTTGTGTTTCTGTACCAAACGAACTGAACCCAAACCAAGTAACATTCTTTTTCATGTGTTCTAAACAATTAAGCAAATTCTCTTTCATCACTAAGAATCATTATGTAAATGAAACTTAAATTACAAACTGTTCTTTACAAAGTAGCCAAATTTAAGTCAGGTAACTGTACTATTTTTCCTTTTCTTGCTGTTTCTTTTTCTTAAAAATTCGCATACATATACTCATGAGAATTTGAAACTATGCAGGTGGCATAACATCATAAATATTAAAAAATCATCACTTCAAAGCATGTTTCTAAAAAAAGGTACAAAAGTATTGAAAGGAATACACTGCTTTATTAGGAAAAGCAGAATTAATATTATTAATTCAAAAATAATCACAGAAATTTCACATGCAATTTTAATTTTTCTAACGTGAGCTATCTGAAGTGGATCAGAGAAAAATGGACACAATCTATTTTAGGCATTGTTTACCTGCATTTCAATTAGCCTAAGTCCAGGACAGAGATTGTCTCCTTAGAAAAAGGTGAGACACTTGAGGGTGAGGCACTGCATGTCTCTGTTGAGGAACATTTCCCCTTCCCAGGCATCACCAGAAGGACATGCTTTGATGACATGTTAACTGGAAAATCCTGGTGTCCATTAGGGGATGTTCTAGTGCTGGACTGTGTTACCAAAAACATCACCACCAGTTTGAGGAAGGTAATCCTGCATCTCTACTCAGCACTCCTGAAAAACTTCTGGAGTGACAGGACTAGTTCTGAGATCTGCACTACAAGAGAGACATGGACTTACTGGAGTCCAGGTAAAGACCACAAAAATGATGAAGGGACTGGATCATCTCTCATATAAAAAGATGCTGAGAGAGCTGGGAATTTTTAGCCTAGAGGAAAGAGGTTCAAGGAGATCTTATTGATGTGTATAAAAACATGATGAGAAGTATAGCAGACAGACACATGATCTTAGTGCTACACAGTGATTCAGAAAAACAGGTAATGGGCACAGATTGGTGTTTGAACACTGGAACAGATTGCCCAAGGAGTTTGTGGAGTGTCCCTTCTTGGAAATACTCAAAACTGGACATTATCCTGGTCAGCCTGCTGTTTTTATCCCTGCTCTGAGCAGTAGTTTGGACCAGGTAACTTCCAGAGATGATTTTCAACACCAGTCTTTCTGTGATTCTAAGATTCTGTGGTATGTCAGATGTTACTGCAAGGGGCAGGGCTGGAAGGCACACTAAAGAGCTACATCTTCCCCTCAGTATATCTGTAGGTTTATGTTGCTGCAATAGATGCCTATATTTAATTGGTGTTTAATACAGTACCTACAAAATTAAGTTCTAGAGTTTTATGGGATATACATAGTTCTGAAAATATTCTGCCCATCTGGACGTCCTCATGACCAGTTCAACTTTCAAATTTATTAGTTCTATGATATAAGATCAGCAGTCTGGTTGTGCTTGTTGCTATTGCATACTACTCATGCTATGCTATAGTTGAAAGAAAATACACACATATATTTGTATGTATATGTTTAATTATAACTGACATCTCAAGTTAGAAATAATAGTTTTTTCAGATTGTCTCAGTAGTCAGAGCAATTCAGAGTCATATAAACAATCATAAGCCTGTTATAGGGAATGAAAGGTATAAAACTTGTCTTTCATTTTGGAATTCATTATGTACTTGTTCCTTCTAAAACGTTTCACTGAGAGTCTATAAGACTTTTTTATACTACATGCTAGTCCTTGGTCTCTTGACTGAGTCACTCATGTAATCCACCGCTGTTGGTATTGAAAAGCAGTAAAACTAGCTATTTGATCTGGTGAATACATCTGACCTCTCCTCCTTCATTATCCCCACAAAAATCCATCTGGGGCATTTCACAGACTTTAAATGAAGTGGTTAATACCATGCTTACTGGGAAATAATTGAAGTAACGAAATTGCAAGAATGCATGTTGTTTGTGCATTGAAAGATACCTCTTTTTTTTTTTTTTTTTTCCCCCTAGTATACCTAGACCTGTCACAGAATACATTAGACAAGTCATGAAATCCTGTATCTATTTTGAGATTGCTGTCCTTAATGAAAAGTGGGACACCAACTAGAAGTTACAGAGTCATACACTTACAAAAGGTAGTATACATGTAGAATACTGTTTTGATTTCATTATTTTCTCAGCATGACATAACATTCAAATAAGGGAAATTAAATTAAAAACAATCAAACCAAAACAAACATAAAGCTCTCCAACAAACAAACAAAAATCCAAACACAACAACAAACAAACCAAACCAAACCAAAACCACAAATCCACCAAAAAACCCCAAACAAACAAAAAAACCAGAGCCTGAAACAGGAATAGCATTTTCTAAGAAAGAAAATGCAAATTCCTGAAACAACATGATGAACTGCTGGAAATAGATATTGAGCAAAGACAAACTTGATTACATTTGAAACATATTTTGGAGAAAAATTGCTTAAAATCCTGACTATTATTTTTGTTTGTAAGTAGTTATCTCAATAAACACTCTAAGGTGCTCACTTATTTCTTAAAATGTATATATATTGGGGTGTGAGACACTATTATTCTTTCCAGCAGTCAAAATGTATTTACCAATACACATATGAGAATGTCAAAGGTGCTTGTAAAGGTCAGATGGAAAGAAATTTAAGCTACAGAAGTCTCAGAAACTGTGTTCCAATAAGTAAAGACATTTCTAAGTCTCTTTGCCAGTAAAATCCAGCTGGTTTTGACTACTGTGTTTTTGACTAACAAGTAAACAGTTGATATTGAATAGATTTACATGATATGTACCATCCCACAAAAGTCTATATTCTGTCTGACATAAAGTCTGATCCTTGATTAGACTCTAAAGCCCAGGTTCAACTAATATAATTTTATTGTTGTAACAAATAGGGATCTAGGCTGAACTTATTTCCTCAGGCCTATCAAAAATCAGTAGTGAAATGGAGAATAATTACAAAAAGACATGCACCAGAGAAAGGTGGAATGAAGTGTCTGCTGAAGATGCCTATATACATGTGCTTTATATAGAGCAGCTAACCCAGCCTAGATGAGCAGTTTTCATACAACTACAGTTAAATAAGAGGACTGTAGGTCTAACTATAGTATATCAGTTTAAATGGGTGCTCACTAATTCATACACCAGTGCAGAAAATGTCTCTTTAAAAATAATGTTGATATTTGACATGCCCAAATATCAAATATTTTGACATATCAGAATGTCTTTCACATTTTTTTGTAAGAGTTTGTAAAAAAAAATATTTTGGACGCTGCAGTACGTACACAAGTCTGACAGGTTCAGATACATGTGACAGTCAGTCTGATGTACTCTGGCAAGAGCAGACTTGCTAGGCATGTTATTTGCAGTTGCTCTGTGTGAGGGCTGTTTACCTAGGGCTTTTGGACTTCTGACTGCATGTTTATAACAGCTGCTCAAAGATGGAAATCTGAACGTCTGAAAATCCCAGGAAAACTTTTTTTTTTTTTTTTCTCTTTTGGGATGTAATTTCTGCATATAAGAAAAAGACATGTGATCTAGACTTATCACAACTCTATTTTACCTTTGGTGCTGGGTGCTTGTATGGGCTTCATGTATCATTACACTTTCCATCAAGGTTTATGCATAAGCATCATCTGTTAGCACAGAGATTAGTGACATAAAAAGCTTGGGCTAGGGAAATTGAAATGCAGTAAAGTAGATGCAATATCAGCAATACCATGGGAAAAGAACTTTTAAATTGAAATTAGTTCCCTTCAACTTCCATTGCTTTCTTTTTATTTTAAACATAACATAATTATTCAAATAGGATACAACCAGGTGAAAAAAGAATTTTCTTGACTGAATGGAAGGCAAGCCTCAACATTTGACATGATAAGCCAAAACATCTGGCCTCAAAAATCCGTTGTGTGTGACCAGTTATCACTGAGAAATGTCTACATGACTAGGGAAGTATTGGTTAGACAGTAATGAGATTATGAATAATTGAAAGCTAGGTACCAGATGCAGTAAAGGAAATATTTGTAAAAGTGAAAAAAAAAATGATGCACACTTCCATAGGTGCATTCACACAACAAATCAGCATTAAAATTAAGATAGATTTTGCCAGAATAATGGCTACCATAATGGCTACTTTTACTACTAGTACTTCTTCAATTAGCAATACATGAAATTTTTTCATTATTCCTGAAACAGATAGAAACAATATTAGCTCACAACTGATGATAAATCAGAGAGTTTCTCCCTATATATGAGCACTATATTTTCAGAATGTATTATTTTCAGGAATGGGGGCAATGATCCTCCTCCTCCACTACATTTAGCATTTCTCTGGATTCCCGATGTCACCTCAAACTTTAGCATCTTTACAATCATCTTCCTTGATACACATTCTGTTCTTGAGTCAATTACTTCTGAGTCAAAAGTGTAATTTCTTAGAGGCAACGTATCTAACCTTAGTCTGCCATTACTCAAATATCTTAACCACTCATAAAACATTTTGTTACACTTTCTACAAGTTCTTCTCCCCGCTGACTCTGCTGTCCCACCATGGTCATTAAGAATAATAAATATCGTATTTTTCTGCTGGATAGTTGCAGGCATAAGAAATGACTCATACACAGCCTGTCAGGTACCGCACTTAGGTGGTAGACAAGTTCGCAAACCACCTCACAACAGGAATCTTCTGAATTTGCAAAAATTATTTTCCCACAAGGCCAATAAATATTCAGGCCCTTTCTGCTACATTTGACAATAAAATATGAAAATTTTTGCATGTGTGCAGGAGGAAGTAAAAGATGATTATTTGTTTTCCTGTATTTTTCTGATCATGCCTAAAAGACTAGTCAACTCAGGGAGTCAAGCAAAAGAACATCTCATTTCTAGATGAGAGTTGTTGTTTATAATCCAGGGCACTTCCTACAATCTTTGAAGCACAAAGTCTATGAAGGTATTTGTGTTTCCTTACTTCATCAAGGAAAAGAAGCAAATATGCACAAAATAGAACCTAAAAACCTGTGTCTGGCATTAAATTGATAATGGAATTTGGCTTATTTCTTATTTTCATAGTGAGTTAAAGCTCTTAGAGCTCAGAGGGGTTGTGATCAGTAGTACAGAGTCCATCTGATGACCTGTAAGTAGTGGTGTTCCCCAGGGATCACTTCTGCATCCTGTCTTATTCAACATCTTTATCAATGACCTGGATAA
>JANIJG010018788.1:0-47421 GCA_024611175.1 Megaceryle torquata
AGTTATTCCTTACTACTTTATACTATCATCATGGAAAAATCTTTATAGGAAAATAAATGAAGAAAATGTTAATTAAAAAAAAAAAAAAAAAAAAAAAAAAGAAGCAGCATCTTTCTTTTCCTGGATTTTCAGATTCTTTTTTTTTTTACTGGAGAAAATATCTTCTGATTTTTCCCAAGAACTGCAAAAATTCATCATTCAGGCATTATTGAGGACAAACCAAAATGCATATTTGAAAATGGGATTAGGTGGGTAAAACTGAAAACAGGAATGATAAAAGAATTAAAGTGCTGAACTTGAGTAAGAATATGAATTCCTATAATGAAGAATTGCCTGAATTACTCATAGAATCATAGAATGTTTTGGGTTGGAAAGGACCTTAAAGATCATCTAGTTCCAACCCCTCTGTCATGGGCAGGGACACTATCCACTAGACTAGGTTGCTCAAAGCCTCATCCAACCTGGCCTTCAACATTTCCAGGGATGCCACATCCACAATAAATATAATAATCACAATAAATATGGTTTAAAAAACCACAAACACAAAACCCAGGTGGCTGTAGGGAAGGATATAATGTAAATTGCAACTAGGTAAGAGCAAGAGGGAAATTTACTCTCTATTGCAAAGTTTTCTTTTTTTATTGTTAGTGACCATGTGAAATCAAAACTCCCTAGAAAGAGGATTGTCACCTCATCAAGAGAGACATTTTTTGGCGTTTTTATACATTTTTTTCAAAATTTGATAAAATCTAGGTACATATCTAATGCCAGTTAAAGATATTTTAATAATACAAGCATATTAAATAGAAAAATTATATGTATTTCTTGCATATCAGGGTCCATTTCTAAATTATATTACACCATTAAAGAACTCTACATCTGCTACATGGTACTTCTCTGTTCCCTGTTGTCTTGTCCCACTCAGTGGACAACAAGGGAGGTGAATCTTTGTGTTCCCCCGAAAGAGGCTGTCCCTGAACGGCAGGGCGGCTGGGGAGGCAGAGTCAAGACAATGACTCCAAGGAACAATAACAGAAAAATTTATTAGTTCTCCCTAATTGAACAGTACAGATAAAAGTGTTAAATTTTGTAAGCAATTATTTTACAGCGCGACTAAATTTTTGAGGAAAAGGAAGAAAGAGTTATTAGAAAAGAGGAGAAAATAGAGGGAATGAGAGAGTGAATAAGAGAGAGAGAGAGAAATAAAGAGAAAATATTATCACCACCCCTGGATCCAGCGATGTCTCACTGGGTCAGTCTAAGTCTTCAGTTCTTTGGTGGTGGGCGCACCCCGATCAATATTTTGCTGTCCATTTATAGCCTTGAGATATCTGGGTGGCATTCACAGTTTCCACAGGGAGTGGTGTTGATTTGCATGAGCTCCATAAGCTAGTAGTGTGATGTCTGCCATCCACTTCCCCCAGGGCGCAGTCAGGAGCACTTAACTAAAGAAAAGACAGAGTCCCACTTCTCTTCCTTTTGTTAGGGCATATCTGCAAGGAGCCAAAGGAGGGGCACAGAGACATTGGGATCAATCAACACCTCTTCCTTCCAAACAGGTCTTTCCAGACCTTATCACCTCACAAGGTTTGAGGCACAGGATAGCCGGGGTCTTACACCTGTCAACTGAAGTTTCTCCAACATGCTTTTTTCTGTTTGTTTTCTCTGGAATTGTTTTAATAATTATTAGTTATTTTTTTTCATTTTTATTTTTTAAGCACTGTACCTGTGAATGAACAGATTTTTGGGGGGAAGGTTGTGAGGGATTTTAAAAGCTACTCAATGTTTACAGTTAAAAATTTTGTAGATCAAATTATGAATAACAACCAAATTCCAATGCACATCTTTACCACTGACATGAAAGGAAATGAAAGAAAAAGAATCAGTTTGTTAATAATGAATGTTTCTGTAACCCCTGGGCAACTTTAAACCCTCAGGATTTTCCTAAGGTAATAGTGAAGCTGAAGAATTTATGCATACAATTGAAAAGAAATAGCTTAACATGATTATTGTGATTGTTTCACAGAGTAAATCAGTATATTAAAATAGCTGTTAAAATAATAGTGAGCACAGATGGAACATTGTTATGAGAGTGACCTAATGATTTAGAAAACTCAGGTACTATGACATGGAAAGTGGAATATCAAAATAGGCTACAAAAAAATTAAAAATAATAATAATTCCCAGGAGTAAAGACATGACAAAGCTCTTTAGAAAGAAAAGTGGTATTTAGACAAGCAATATGAATACAATAAAGAAGAACTAGTGTGGGCAACTAATAGCAGAAGAGATTTAAAAAATGGGATTTGTATTCAACAGATACAGAAAAATGGTGGACGGCAAAAAACAAAGCCTGGAAGTGTTTGGCTTACTTGTCTAGTTTATTTGCTGCTTCTACTCTCCACAGCCCATGTGCTTTGCTGTCTCATAAAATCCTCTCATGCACTTAAATAAACTGTACTTTATTGTCCTGCAACAGACACTTGGGCTGATGCTATTACTCCAAATGAAATCAATGGCAGAGCTACCATCAGCTCGATAGGAAGAGAACTTATCCCACTCCCATAAAATACAGTGAAAGAATTAGCACTGAGTCTGATCAATGCCTTTTCAAATCAGAACTTAGTGCAACACTCAATAGGTTTCCTGACTTGAACAGGTTGTTAAGTGCAGGTTCTTTTTTGCTCACAGAAGTAATACCTGGGCATTTCTGTGTCTCCTTACTCATACAAAGCCGTACCAATATAAATTTTTATTCCCTTTGCTATCTGGCAGGGTAACTTTTCCTCAGCTGAAGAGAGGTATCTTTCAGCACTAAAAATATCCTGAGAAAGTAGATAGGAAATAAACTTAATCTTCATTATTAGAAGTGCTTCTGCATCAACCAGATGAAATTTTTCTATGAGGATATAATTCTAAATACATCTTTAAGCAACATGCTGAACAGCAGAAAAGCTGATGTCATGATGAGTGGTCAGACACAAGTATCATTCAGGCTTAAGTAATTCGTAGTATTTTACACTAATTTAGCAATTTTAGTACTCCACAGAGAAAAGCAAGATCAATACTGAGCAGGTAATAGCACCCAATAGCAGAAGAGACCCTGTCGAAATTGTGAAAAACTGACTTACTCCATAAGTAAAAAGCACTAGAGTAATTTAACACTAACATGACTTAACTGATTTTCTTTTTTAATATTTATTTACTGCATGCATTGCTATGTAGTAGATAGATGTGTGTAGATAGTCACTTGGTTTGGTAGTATTATAAATAAATATTTAATTTTATTTAACAAATTTCTTGAATAATTGCATTCTTAGTGATCTTCAGAACAAAATTATATAAAGAATGAACTCCATATAAAACTAGGGAGAAATATGGATGTTTTTAGTCCAGAAAATATAACTGTTTATCCATTCATAATTACATACCAAATTCAAAGGTGGATCTGTGGTTCAGAATGATTAGTATGTAGATTGGCTGCTTCGGGCTCCTTTCTTTTTCCATTTCTCTGATTATTTCACAATTACAAATTATTTGTAAGTAGCACAAAGATTTTTTGGGTGGAGCTGTATCAAATGCTATTTTCCTCAAATTTCTGAGCACTCAGAATTTCCTTCTACTTCGACTCCCTGTTTACCACCTTCTTTTCCAAATAATTAGGCATCTAAACAAAATCACCTATCTTTGTTTTGCATAGATTTAATAATGTTTGGAAACAAAGAAATGGTAGATTTAAGTTGTTAAAGTGGTAGGCGATGCTCCACTCATGGAAGAACCTTTTCTGCTAGGTTTTATTTACTTACCTGTAGCTGTTGTCTACCATTATTAATATAGCAACTCACACATATCTGCATACACACACACATGCAAAGCATGGAAACCCATTTGGGAACTAATATTTCTGGAGTTTCTGATTCCAGAATTCCCATTTGTTTACTGCATTACTTTAAATATATTATTTTAATAGGATGTTATAGTACATAATATATATATTAGTACTTTTATGTATATAATAGTGCTAAGCTGTTTTAGGAGCATCATTTCATATCTGCACAGTGCTTCCAATAATTATAGGATCTATTCAGCATTATTAAAAGTGTGTGTTAATAAAAATGCTGGAGAATTATAAGTTTCAGAGTTCAATATTTTTCTCCCACGTTCCGATGTTTTATAAAAACATAGTCAAGCTACAAGATTCAATAGAATTCTTTTTTCCATTTGGGAGAATCAACACAAAACTTTTTTAAAAGTCCTGTTAAATACAACAAATTCACTCTGGTAAAAATACTGACTTTTTCATTCCAAATCAGAAGGGGGTTTTAGCTTTTTTCAAAAAACTTTTAATATTTTGATTTTTCCAAGTGTGTTCAGAAAAGCAAGTAATTTCAAAATTTCTTACAGAAGATAATTCCACTGTTCAAGCAGTTCAAAAGAAGTCAGGTTGATAAGCTTATATAAGTTAATGGCTTATGTAAAAGAGAAGTTTAACTTAAAACTGCAATATCATCTCTTTGCATTAGCATTACCTTGTCATAAAGTAGTAAATCTGTGTATGTTTGACTTTATAGGCCCAGAATAGAGTTACATATTTTATATTTCCTTCTTTTAACCAGTTTTATACTGACTTCAGCACTTGAAAGCTTATCTGTTTGGCTTTACTGGAGTTGCGTCTGAATTGCATACATGTGAAGTGACAGAAAAAATCAAGATTGTCCTCTCAGAAGAGGATAAGAATTACTCAGAAAGTAGGTGTGGTTTATTGTCAATCTGTAGAGCCCTGTATTAAGATTCAGAAACAAGAATACGTAGAGTAATGCCTTCACACTTTGTGAATTTCTGCTGATTAGATTCTCCAGCTTTATTGCACTTTACACAGTAGCTTCACCTAGATCAAATGAAAACAGAGGTGGACTCGAGATATCAATCAGATGTCTCCTCACATCCAATCAGCTGCACGTGTCATGGTGTAATCAAACCAAGTGACACCACAAAGCAATTTCAGCTACAGACTTCACTCAAAGCACTAACAAGACATCATTCACAATAGAAAAAAGAAAAAAAAAAAAAGTGTATAAAGATCATTTCCTTCAGTCATGTAGATGACAGACACAGGCTGCAGGACTTGGTTTTGTTAGACCTGATTCCATACTGAACAAACTCAGCAGCTTGCACCATATCAGTGGTTTGTTTATTTCTCTGCCCTCTGCTTGGAGAGCTCTGTTGTGTGTCAATTCTAATGTTGAGAAGTCGAGAGCAGAGGACAATGCTCAGTGGATTTATTTACGTCAGTGCTCCCCAAAATACCTCTCCAGATCACAGCCTTCTCAGAGTGGCAGTGCTGTGTCTGATCTGGAAATAACCCAAAAGTTACAGTATTTTCACTTTTTATAGGAGATGATTCATCATAGCTGTCCAATTGTTTTTTCAACTAGAACTGAAATTCATTATGTGTTTGGGTATTTTCGGCTCACAGCCCTTTGTAAGGGGACATCGATATATTGAATAGTCAAACACTGAAGAACATTGATGTATTTGGTCTTTTGTATCTTCTTTTTACTAATATAGATGACTGCCCAATCCCTTGGGGCCTGAAAAGGCCCCATTGTGCTTTCATTGTCAAAAAATACGATTAAAGAAGAAATGGGAGATGTAACTCTACGGAAATGCCATTGTGATGACAGCATTGTCTTTCTGTTCTTGTCCCAGCCTAATGTGAAACAAGTCCAGTTGGAGCCTTATTTGAGACTGGAGAGGAGAGACTTGGAGCTTACAAGCTATGGCTGAGCCAACCCAAGTTAGACCACTTGAGACAGCAGGCAAAAATATAAGTCCAGTTTCAGAAATGTTGCTCAGGATTAATTCAATTCTTGGGAAAATGGGAAATACTAGTGGCTTAGAGTTTTTATTATCATATGGCTCTACAAATTCAGGAAGACACAGAGAATGATCTGAATACAATATTCAACTTAATTTCCATCAAGAAACCAAAATGTTACATTTGCCTCAAAAATGTCAAATTTTCTGCTTTTATTCAGATACATGGGAATTTTTTTTTTTTCTTGCAATTCTTATTCTATTAGAAGGTTCTATATGTTGTCTTACTTTATTTGAGAAAATAAAAGATGCTGGAAATACCATAATTTCCCACAAACTGGAAATTTTGAGCTTCAAACTACTAGATAATTATAGTCTCACTATAGGTTAGGGAAGAGAACACTAGCCAAGTGTTATGTGAGAAACATATTCTTATATCTAAGATGTGAAATGATAAACCTTCCTTTTCAGATTTTGTTTGGGTTTTTTGGTGGTTTTCTTGTGTGTGTGTGGTTTTTGGGTTTTTTTATTATGGTCTTGGATTGTTTTTAGTAGGGGCACTACTGAGGGGTATTTTCAAAAACAGTGCTGGAAAAAAAATTGTTGGGAAGAAACTATTAAAAAAGAATGTTTTCTTCAGGAAGGATAAAATATGTCATTGCCCTTGTAACGAGACTATATCCCCAGTGTCTTGGCCAAATTCCAATTTGAGAAATTGCATTCTGACTACCTAAATTTTCTCAGCAGTTGGAATAGATATCCTATTAAGTAATATCATCCATTGTTAGGGATCTGTAAATATCACCCATCCTTTTCTCTTTTGGAAAGCAATGCTCAATGTTCCTCAACAGTGTTAGGAGCTGACCTTGAGAGGTGCTAAGCACTGGAGCTGAAGGAGAATGACAAGCACAGAACTCATCCCAGGAAAGATTCAACATTTGCAGGATCAGGCCCATAAAGCAATTATTTTTTGTGTCAGTGACGGCTGCATGTCATCTTACAAAGAGGAAGTGAATTTATTCTTAACACGGGGTATATACAATTGCAGCAAAAAATAGAGAGCACTTAATGGGTCCTCTGACCTTAGGTTGTTTAGGCTCACTAACCAGCAAAAGAAATAAGGTATTTAAATAGCAGTCTTTACTGGATGCTCAGCTGATATATGTGGCAAATAGGAATTGTATGAACAAAACATTATGCCCATGGAAAGGTCTGTGCATCAGTAACCCGTGACATGGAACAGCATACAACTCATTTAGAATTAATTTGCAGAAATATCAATTGGATGTCACCATACAGTGCTGCATACACATTCATTTCTGCCTGTCATTTGCTGGCCTGTATCCACCACAAATCTTTGTGCCTTCTCAGGAGCCCTCCTACAGTGGATATTTGAAACATTGGAAATATATATATTTAACCCATTTCTTCCACAGAAACTTCCTTAGGCTGCTAATGATTGATCCTGGATAGGAAATATGGGTTGATTCCAGAATCAAAACTATGAATTCTGTCTAAGAGACAAGAGAAGACAAATTTACTGACCACATTCTGCTCTGTCATACCACAGGCTTCTCTTTTACCTGCATATGAGGCAAGAGAAGGTTTGACATTTTCCAGTTTCTCTGGGGACAGAATGAATTTCACCTCACCTGATTACAGACATCCAGTAAATGGATGCCTAATACTTGCTAGTTATTCTGGGCTGCTTGGTAGTAGGAAAAAGTATAGAAGAACCCACTGAACAGATGGTAACCCTTTAATTACAATACACAAAAAAGGAGTGGAACAAAAATGTAAATTTATAGTCTCACTGTACTTTTTTAAAGTTGAAAAACTGTCATTATAATTCAGAATTAAACCAAAAGTTTTGAAATTTTACATGAACTTGAACATTCATAGGA
The DNA here is from genome assembly GCA_024611175.1 of Megaceryle torquata. Taxonomy (NCBI): domain Eukaryota; kingdom Metazoa; phylum Chordata; class Aves; order Coraciiformes; family Cerylidae; genus Megaceryle; species Megaceryle torquata. The sequence continues at coordinate 7,722 of JANIJG010018788.1, forward strand.
GATTAATTTAGAGTAGACTGAAATAGTATGTGCTAACATTAAAATAAAATAGACTTCTTTTATAAGATATTGTAAAGTGAAAGATTAAGCCAAAGAAACTAAACCAAGGATATCAAGCCAGTGAAAATGAAACATCTTATTTAGATGATTTGAGAAGGGCAGGGGGAAAATATAAAATATTTTTGTTTTTAAAAGTCACATTTGACCTGTAAAATGTCAAATTAAATCCCTGAATTTTAATATTTAATTGTGTTTCTACAGGAAGGTAGTGTCATTTTTATAGTATTCAAATTCACGTTCTTCACTTCAGAGAATATTCAGTGAATTCTTACACCTAAAGAAGGACAGAGGATAAGGTCTATGAAATGAAAAAAGAACAAATGATTTAGCAGTTTAGACTTGTGTACATCTTGCCGATATGATTAAAAATTTTCTTTTTTGTCACATTAGTATCTCATTTCTGGTCAATGGATGGCATGCTGAGGATGCAACCAAGTAAAAGAAAAATAGTGTTGCTTGAACACTTTGAAAAGAACAGAGAAAAGTGTAGATTTGGGAGCAGAACGAGGGAAAAATATTTGTAACCTATGATACTTAACATTGAACTGACAGCCTTTACTCTTTTGTAGTATCCTGTTACAGGTGCAATAAAATTGAGCTTCACACATAATCCCAAGGAATCTGGAGCATCAGAAAATTAATGAATAGTTTAAAGAGAAATGAAAAAAGATAGAAACCTATAATACCCTGAAGCAGATACTCTCAGTGCATGGTTGCTACATATATGAACTGGAGTTTGCTCTCTTCTCTCTCCTTGGCTGTTTGGAAGATAGTATGTAATGTCCTAGTTTCTCTTAGTGGAGGAAAAAGTAATTTAAAATAAAAACACAAATCCTGTCCTAACATACATGGATGCACAAGAATGACAGTCACACAGGCTAAACCTCAGTTTCTGAAACCAGAAACAGACCTCACAGATCCTGTAAAACTATTGTTCATGTTGAAAATTCTATTACCCAGTTTTGATAAAAAAGCAACCATGAGTTTTTGATAAAATTTACTGCATAGCTTTATAGATTGTTGATGTGCACACTTCTTTAGTGGTTGTTCACAGTCTACTCAATCATGAAGATCCTATCATGCTATCAGAAGCCAAGTGACAAAGTTCATGGAAGAGTCATACTCAGCAGCTGGACAATAGCATTTTAACAATGAGATAGTGTGAGTCTGAAATTACATAGCACAACATGCCAGATTAAAAATAAAGAAATAAATATCTGCCCTCAATGGCAAAAATGAACCCATAAATAATTCATTTCAGTGGTAAGTGAAAACCAGAAATAATTGTAACTTTTATATAACTCATTCATATTTGAGACCACTGGAAGTGATAGAGCTCAGATAACATATCCAGAAAAGCACATCTAATAACACTGTCAGAACCACCTGAACTTGAGAAATAAAGCCCCAGCTTCAAAAATTCAATTTCATTTTTTAGTAGTTTTCCCCCAACCATGATGAAAATACATGTTATAAAAAAGGATTGTTATATAAATTATTTGAGTTCAGTAACTGCTTCCCTTTCACCTTTGTTGTTCCACTCATGGCTGTGTCACCTGGAGGGACTGGAAAACAGAATGGTACCAACCCTACTGGAACAAGTAAGTTTCACTCATTAAAACCAGCAGCCATATATTTATCAAATACAAATGCATGCAGCATGAAAGACAAGCAGTCATTCATGCAGGTAAGTGTGAGGCTAAATAATATAATTGCTATAATATATAGGTCTTCGCAGTGGCATGATAGTTTATGTGGTGTCTCAACCACACAGCAGGACTAATTAAAAAGGCAGATGAAAACTAGTGCTATCAAAAATTGCAATAAAGGCATCACTTTTTTCTACCCTCCTTTTCTTAGAGCCAATGGGAAGAGACAAATTCACAGTATGTTCCACATTAGCCCATACGTGCATGCTAAGAGAAAATTCACTCCCATTACTGCATGGTAGGTGTGCATCCATTGATAGAAGTTAGGATTTGAATGCTCATCATTAATTATATAATTCTCATCCCACAGCTGTGTGGAGCTATATAATCAAAATATCATCCATAAGGTGAAATTCATTCCTGTTGGCAAAGCTGGAACACAGATCATACAACACAACCATCCTGCTTGTACCTTTGGAATTTACATTTGGTAAATATATTATTAAAACTTAATCATGTGAATATTCCATAATCAGTGCAATCTGGGGGCTTGAATCTGCATTTTTTATATACTGAACTAAACCAGTAGGAGATCTATGTGCAAAAAAAAGGGAAGTTTTTTCTTTCAAAAGCAGTATATCTAGGATTCATATCACCAAACTTTAAAGGTCTTTAAAAGTTTAATATCTAGGGTGGGATTTATTGCTTCATATCATATAGATAATAAAAATTACATAAAACCAATCTCTTCTTAAAAATGCCCATTTCTCTACACAGCGGCTATTGATGGACCCCAGGGTGACTACCTCAGATGGACATGTCTGTATCTGGTGATGTCTGTAGCTGATTGAGATGACTATGACTGTAAGGTTGTCTCGACCATCAGTAAAGACAATCATCTTCAGATATACCTCCTACTTATTTTGGACTGCTCTCAGGATGACATGAGAAAATTACTTCACAAATAGCATATTTCTGTCCATTATCCATTGAAAAATCTTAGCTGAAAAGTCCAGGATAGACACTGTGAAATCACTTGTTTCACACAGTGTAATCACTTGTTTAAAGAAGGGTATCCAATGACATTTAACTCTTTCAACAATATCTGAGACATCTAATGGAGCTGGCAGATAGGATACAGGACTTGTAGGAGACCCATGCACACCTGGAACAGCAGCTGCAAATGAGGCAGTGGATCTTTGGATGTCTCAGTTGTTACTAGGTGCCTGTGTTCAAGGAACACACTGCCCAGGGACATGGTTGACTGACCATTCTCGGAGGTGTTTAAAAGACCACCTGTAGATGTGGCACTTAGGGACATGATATAGTGGTGGACTTGGCAGTCCACCAGTTGGACTCAATGATCTTAAAGGTGTTTGCCAACCTAAATGATTCTATGATTCTAAGTGTTCTGAATTCTTAGAGTTAAAAGAAGTGAGTCTCCACATATGTATAGATGATATATAGATGATAGGACCTGGACAAGCTGGAGAGGTGGGCCCAGGTGAAACTCATGAGGCTCAACAAGAGGAAGTGCAAGGTCCTACAACTGGGCTGGAACAATCCCCACTATCAATACAAACTTGGGGAAGAGGCAATAGAGAGAAGCCCTGCAGAAAAGGGACTTGGGGGTGCTCGTAGAGAAGCTGGACATGAGCAGCCAGTGTGTGCTTGCAGACCAGAAGGCCAATTGCATCCTGGGCTGCATCAAGGAAAGTGTGGCCAGCAAATCAAGAGAGGCGATTCTACCTCTCTACTCTGCTCTGGTGAGACCTCACCTGGAATACTGCATCCAGCTCTGGAGCCCTCAGCACAGGAAGGACGTGGAACTGATGGAGAAGGTCCAGTGGAGGGCCATGAAGATGATCAGGGGTCTGGAGCACCTCTCCTACAAGGACAGGCTGAGGGAGCTAGGATTGTTCAGCCCGGAGAAGAGAAGGCTCCAGGGAGACCTAACAGCCACCTTCCAGTACCTGAAGGGAGCTCACAAAAAGGCTGGAGAGGGTCTGTTTACAAAGGCCTGCAGGGAAAGGATGAGGGGCAATGGCTTTAAATTAGAAAGGAGATGATTTAGATTCGAAATAAGGAGGAAGTTTTCTACCATAAGAGTGGTGGAGGACTGGAACGGGTTGCCCAGGGGAGGTGGTTGAGGCCCCATCCCTGGAGACATTCAAGGTGGGGCTCGATGGAGCTCTGAACAACCTGCTCTAGTTGAGGATGTTCCTGCTCTCAGCAGGGGAGTTGGACCAGATGACCTCTGGAGGTCCCTTCCAACCCAGACATTTCTACATTTCTATGTTTCTGTGTTCTATATAGTGTCACTAACACTACATTACTGAATTAATGTAAACATGATCAATAATGGTATTTTAAAAGCACTCAGTTACAGTCTTTCTTAAAGTTCCTTTAAAGAAGTACAACCTGAAACTTTTATACATGTTTATCAACAGAATTTTGCACCTTTGTAACTAACTATAACACAGTAAAATATTGTCAACAGTATTAAAAATGTGCTTTATTCTTCTACTGTTAACCTGTAGGAAGTACTACCATAAATGTCTGAGCCAGGAAATACAGCTAGGTGATGAACCTGTCCCATGTAGAGTCTGAAAAGCCAGGACCTTGTGCTATGCTTATGTCCAGTTCTGTAAAGGTTGTTTCTAGGTGTAGGAGGGTACCTTCAAGACATACAAAGCTGTAAGTGCTCCATCCTGAGTATCTTTTTTCTCAGTTACCCATCTGCACACTGTTATTTCATGGTGCTAGGTTGTATTCCCTTCCTTCTCCTAGCAGGAATTTTGCTACAGGCTCTTTTTTTTTTCCAACTGATACCTGGGTAGAGGAGAAGTTTTGAAACTATTCATGGCTCATTTTAACACATTAAGATTCCACCCATTTTACACAGATACTAGAAATTTAGCTTACAAGTTCTAATGAGTTTCTTGTATCTCCAAGCTCCAACACTGTATAAGTTGTAGTTACCAAGACTGTTTGGGTGAGAATGATGTACCAATTAGAACTTTCCCTCAGGAGAGAAAACCTGTAAAAGTTTATGTTCTTTCTTAGCACGTTTTTATTGAGAGAAAAGCAGATGATGAAATACTCATACTCAGACTTGCAGTACTTCATACTCCATAGTGGCAAAGATAAGCTAATGAAATCCAGTGACACAAAATGTTTTCATAGTCCACTAAAAGAGGGGAATTTTTCTTTAACACTATGATTTTACGATAGAATATTAACCAGATATTACCCTGGGCTCACAGCCCATTGCCTAAGAAAATTTTTGATAAACATTTTCAAATTTTTAGGAAGCAGTACTTAAACCATACTTTTAGGAAGCAAAAAGGTGATCTTTTTATGTGACATTTGTTATCATTTGAGGTTTAACAAGGCCAAGTGCCAGGTTATGCACTTCAGTCACAACAACCCCATGCTACCCCCAAGCTACAGGCTTGTGGAGGAGTGGCTGGAAAGCTGCCTGGCAGAATAGGATCTGGGGTGTTGGTTGACAGCTGGCTGAACATGAGCCAGCAGTGTGCCCAGGTTGCCAAGAAGGCAAATAGCAGCCTGGCCTGTATCAGAAACAGTATGACCAGCAGGAGTAGGGAGGTGATTTTGCCCCTGTACTCAGCACTCGTGAGACTGCACCTTGAGTATTGTATCCAGTTTTGGGCACCACAGTACAAGAAGGACATTGAGGTGCTGGAGCAAGTCCAGAGAAAGGCAACAAAGCTGGTGAGGGGTCTGGAAAGTATGCCATATGAGGAGAGGCTGAGGGAACTGGGGTTCTTTAGTCTAGAGAAGAGGAGACTGAGGGGAGATCTTATTGCTCTCTACAGCTACCTTAAAGGAGGTTGTAGTGAGGCTGGTGTTGGTCTCTTCTCCCAAATTACTAATGATAAAATGAGAGTAAATGTCCTCAGTTGCATCAGGGGAGGTTTAGATTAGATATTAGGAAGAAATTCTTTACTGAGAGAGTGGCTGGCACTGGAACAGACTGCCCAAGGAGGTGGTGCAGTCATCATCCCTAGAGGTGTTTAAAAAACAAGTAGACATAGCACTTGAGGCTATGGTCTAGTGGATAGAGAGATGACAGAATGAAGGCTGGATTTGATGATCCTAGAGGTCCTTTCTAACCATAATGATTCTATGATTCTATGATCATCTTCCTTTGCTGATGAACTGTGAGTAATTACTGTGATTCTGGACAACATGACCCAATGGATATATCTAGTTTGAGCTTTGAAAAATATGTTTTACAAAGTTCCTAGAAGATACTTGCATTTACTAAAATACCTGGGAGGAGGTTGCTCCCAATATTAAATACCTTCATTAAGCATATTTTTATCATGCCTCTCTTTCTCCTTGCAGATTATCTATTTGTTATCTGCAAACTAAAAAATCATTGCTGTTTTGTGTTTGGTCTTTGTGGTGTTTTATCACAGCAGAGGCAAACATCTGACAACACAGGGTATATGTTCTACTTGAGCATTATGTTGATTCAAGTAGCTTCAGTAACCCAAGATACGACAATTAACAGTATTCCATTTTATTACATGCTGAAGAATCGATATTTGAGATTAACACTCAAAAACTTCAGATGTTACCTGTTAACAGCAGTGATAAAGCAAGGATACTGTTCACAAGACAAATACAAAAGTGTGCCACTTTCTCTCTTAAACCAGTTTAAGACTCAACAGTGCAGTTGAATGATCACCAGCATTTGCAGATTTCTGTTGTGGCACATTTTTGTAAAGTAATATCAAGTGAATGTGTGCTTCTGATTCATCAAAATATGGTAATATCCAAGCATCTAATTTAAAACTGAAGTACAAAGTGTCAGCCTCTGGTGAATGTGAGTTTAGGAATTTTCATTAACTTTTAACATACATTTGAAGAAATGTGTGGCTGGTGAGAAAAGAAATTTGATGTAAGGTCAATTAAACTTCTTAGAGAAAATACATGAGATGACATCTTTTATTGTGGCACTCAAAATTAAAAGTTTTATTTCTATTGTAAGTCTTCACTTTTAGTATATTATGATGTAACTGTGAACTAATACAATGAAACAATGGCACTACACTCTCATTGTTTTATTTACAGTTCCAAATATAGAGAATCCTTCAAGGATATGACATGTAAATCTATTAATCCTTCTTCCTACCCACAAATCTTTCCTATTGGGACTCACAGTGAAAGGAAAAAAAGACTATCTTCTGCCCAAAGAAGTGGAGTTTTTTTGCCGACTAAATTTCCAAAGCTCTACTGTCAACAGCAGTCTGAAAAACTAGTTGGCTGAGATTCCTTTGCCTGAAGAGTACTACATTTTTTTATTAGAATTTGTTCAGCCATTGAATAAAATAAATAAAAGAATCCCACTCTCAGAACAAAGGAGAGAGTTTTAATAAAACATCCATTAAGGCTCTTAAAGAGAAAGCAGCCAATACAAAAAAAAAACCAAAAAAACAAAACAAAACAAAAAAAAACCAACAGAAGCAGGTACAATGTCAGTCCTCATGAGGCTGAGCAGATAAACCCACAGAAGTAGATAATGTGTATTTGGTGAAGATAAGTGTCTCTCTGTGAAAGACAAGTGAGAAAAGCAAAGTGATTTGTAGCAGAGTATCAGCAGGAGAATTTGAGCATTATATGTTAAAGGGAGAAGAAACAGCCTTGTTTAGCCATTTCCAGCAAGATAAAAATTAGATCAGTGAACCAACTTTACCAGTCACTAAGAGTAGGAATCACTTTGCCTGAATTTATCTACCTGGAAGTTAAATGACCAATTTAAATGAGTTATTTATTTCCTTCCCAGTTTAATAGGGCAGGAGTGGCGAACTAGAGAGTTACTCTTTTGCCCTTGACAAAGTGCTAAGGTAGGATAAATCTTCTTCCAGAAAGCTATGTCTTCCCCTTTAAGTAAATAGAGCCCAGAAGAGTAGTTTAGACAACACCATTTTAAGAGGGTTCATATTAACTTGAGAACATAAGATCAAGACCAGGAGGCCAGTCAGTGCCCAGTGTCTGCTCTTAAAACTGACCAATAGTAGATGGTAGAGAAGCTACAAAACACATGCAGTAACACCCACTCCAAATTCCTCTGACATCCAGTGATGTGTAGCTCAGGGAATTAATGAGTCAGAGACAATGTTTTTGCATTTAGTAACTCCCTATGTATTTCTTTTCCATAAAGCTGAGTATGACAAACACTGCTGTGGGTTCACACAAGGGAAAGCACAACTTCCTCCTAGGTATTGCCAGGAAAGATAGCCACCAGATTTGACTTGTTTACTTTCCTTATTATTATTAATTATTATTATTTCCTTATTATTATTAAGCACTTATAAACTTGTGTTTAGCCTGACTGCAACCCATTCCTTTTCACAAATGTAAGGGCATGCTGTTCAGTAATGTAAAGGTAGAGGTGTAAATAATTCTTTTATTTTCTTTTTTTATTTTTTTTTTCTGATAAAACTGCACTCCATTTCATTTTCTTACTTAAAATACTCTTTTTCATCCTTCTATACTAGATGCCTCAATCTCTGAATGAACATCTAACCTCTGTAATGTTTTCTTTTCTATGAATCACTTGGGTCTCTATCCTTACATGCTGCTATCAAAATAATCTTAAATGAAATTTAAGTACATTAGTTGTAGATAGTAGTTCTTCTCACTTACTGTCAGAGACAATCTGGATCTAGTGGTACTTATAATCTATATTAGATTATATGTTTCACGAGACATCTAAACCTCAACTCCTTTCCCCAGTTTGACCTGTAGCAGTGCCTATATTGTAATGCAACTCACCAGCAGCTGAAAAGCACCTAAATACTACCTAATCCATCAGTACTTATCCTTAATACACATACAGAGCACTGATTTCAACTCAAAATCAGCCAAATAAAGAATCTTCCATATAATTTTCTGGTGATTAAAGCATTGAGAGCTAAACTCTAGTCCTTTCTCAGACACTGGGGGCTCTTCTATCCCAAAAGAATAATGTAATCTCAAAATAAGGTTTTCCCTCTTGCAAATGGGTCATAGGAAATTAATGAATGTAAGAAAAAGAAGTAGAAATGGGGATCATGATTCTGTAATGCGGTGGAAATGTGTTTAGATGAAACTCATAATTTCTGGTATAACAACATTTAACTTGGGCAGCTATAGAAGGTACTCTGAAGATGATTACTCAATCCCATCATGCTATTTAAAGGCAATATGCTATCATTCAAAGAACAGAGAAATTTAATCTTTCTCCAAGACACCCTAGATTTTATCCTTTTACAAGCAAAGATGTTCCATGTCTTCCTTGCCCTCTGTTACACTGTCCATTAGTGTTCAATTATGTGCATGAGTAAAAGAAAACTACACTAACAGTATGTCAAGGATAGAAAGCCAAGTACTATATTTCTAGGATTGGCCATGCAGCTTAATTCTGATTTTTGTGTATTTGATGTCTATTTAATTATCACAGACTAGTTTCCAATCTTATTCAGTTTATATTGTAGATGAAAATCAAAGCAAGAATGGATGGTGAGAGAAACCACTTGTTGAAGAGCAACTGCAGTAGACTTCATGGACATAGTTTCTTCCAGGGAGGCCTCAATCACCTGATAAAATCATGGCTCAAGATTATAAAACACCTTGTGTGCTATTACTCATCTAATGTTCCATGCACTTCTCTGACATATCATATATAAAAAATACAAAATATTACATATACCAGAAGGGAAGAAGGTTATCAGAAGGTAAACCTGAATTTCATGAATGGGTGGTCTAAAGGTCAAACATACAGAGTTTCTCCAAGACATCAATTTTTACCATCAAGAAGGAAATAATATTGTGTGGAAATAATTTTCAAATGTACTGTGAGTGAATTCTGAAGGTAGCTTCAAGACCTTGACATAAACAAAAGTTCAAGGTGTTCTAATATATAGCATCTTAAGTGGAAAACTTAGGAACATTACAGTGTTCCAAGTAAAGCAGTGTGAAAAGGGGAAGTCAGGGAGATTTAAATATCAAAAGATAGAGAGAACTACAAGAACCAGCCAACAGAGTCTGACTATATACACCATCCTGGAGTGTTTATCTATATAGAGCTTTTTATTTGTCCTTTTTCCGTAGAGAAGGATATCTGTTTATGATGGAAATTCAGCCTATTAACTATAGTAAGTAATTGATGAAGCACTTGAGGAGTGGTATCTTATTATCATTCATAACACATTGTAAGAAAGCACTTGTAAAATCTTTATTATTTGTATATTTAGATCAGTGAATTCATTGACTTTAAAACTATTTTAATGAATCCTTCAGAAATTCATAGTATTTTCCTGGTTACCAAGAAATTCTGTGAAGTAAGTCTATCAAATACTCCCTAAGTAAAGCAAAGAAGGGTCATCTGCTAGTAACTGGACAGCTGCAGGATTGTTTTTCTTTCCAGACAGAAGTACTCTAAGTTTTCTTCCTTATTCCTTCCTTAAATAATTAAATAAATTTTGTATATATTTAGTTGGTAAATGTCTGTCTATATAGAGAAAGATATAAGGACAAATAGATATAAAGATGACTTTATGTAAAAGACACTGTTAACTGAACTTTCCTCTGGCAGACAGTAATGTGTGCAAAGATGTGACAAAACTCATTTCCCCAGCCCTTGGAGTTTTGGTTATGTAGTTGATACACTCTGATCATTTCCTAGTTTGTCTCCCTTAGTTATCTATGTCTTGCCTTGAACCTCTGCTCTACTTGATGTTGTACCCTCATATTGTCCCCAGATTTGTACTTAGAGCAATTATTTCAGGAGTAGGAGGTTTCACTGTCATATGTGAGATAGGTGTTTTCTTCTGTTAGAAGAACAAGGCTGTTAGAAGTTACTGCAATTCAGCAAAATAAAGTCAGTTGTTCCTATATTTTGTTGTTTTGCATATAATTTTATGTCCCTTTTCTCACTGAAATTTCTAACAATGCAGTAAGTAACATGGCTATGCATATTTTTTTCTCTTTTCATCTCCCAAAAGAGAATTATGCAAAGCAGTTTGTTTTGGTAAGGTTTCTCTAAAAAGTTTTGAAAACACTTATGTTGCTTTACTATATCTTATAACCAATACTGATGAGGTTGTGGTCCCTAGTTCTTGGGAAAGGGCTTTTGCCCATTTGTGTGCTTTCATGTTTATTTCCACCCCCTCAAATTAGAAGGATGAATTTAAATGTTATGACAAAGTAATCCATTGTGATAGAGGATCAAATCTCATGTAGAATTGTTCCTATTAACAATTTCAATGTAGAATTAAAATATTCACAGAAATGAAACCTCCTTTTAACTTGAGATGAATGGGACATGAGTGTGTGAGGAGGGCAGTCCATGTTGATGAGAAGATGGACTGCAGCACTGCTAACTGTGCAAAGTCTCTTAACTGTTGAAGACTCCGTGTCCAGTTATATCATATTGCTGTGGTGAAGATGAAAAGTAAATAAAGATGTGAACAGCTGATAACGGGCACCACAGATGAACAGATACTGGAGTTACCTAGCAACTGGAAAGAAAGCTCTGCTTGTGCTAGGCTAGACCTTAGCTAGAGCACTCAGAGATTATGGGGCAAATTGACAAGCTGATATATTGCTGATAAGTATCTGCAGACAAAAATCTGAAAAAAAAAGCAAAGGAGCTGCAAACTTGCCTGAATGTTTTTTTCTCTCTAGTAGCATAACTGCCATCTTACTTGAGTTTTTAATAGTTATTAGTTGCTGATGTCTTCTGAGCATGAGACTATTTTGAAGGTAGAAATATGGCTACTGTGAAGGACAAGAAGTTACATTCATCTACTGCATATGAATAGATTCCTTTGGACAGTTCATTTCACTGCTACATGTTTATCTAGGGACTAATGGGGAGACTAGATCATTACAGTGCTTCTAGATTAGTTGGGTTAGTGTCCAAGCCTTGGCAAACTGAGGTTATACACTGGGCCACATGCACATCTGCAGTGCATTGTAAGCCACTGCTTTTGCTTTTCACTTTCCTCCCAGGGGAATAGGCCTGGAAGGGATCTAGATAATTGCATCCTGCCAGTCTTATCTTGTAACCTCATCACATAATCCTGTTATCAAGTTCCCTCTGAAAATGGTTTCTTGCTTCAACTACTTTTATGAGATGGCTGCTCAGGCATCACATTGGTGGTTGGGAATGCTTTAATATCCAACTTAATTTGCTTGTGGCAAGTTTATATATTTTTGTTGTGACAATATCAGTTTATATAGACATTTCACCTCTTAATGTCTACCATAACCCTGTGTTTAACAATCAATGCCTTTATCTTTGTTTTCAATTTGAACATATGCCTTCTTTTGAGAGGCCAACTCTTCACTGCTGTTGCTCAGTCATCACCCAGTCATTTGTCCTCTCTTTCACAAGTTCCTTGTGTCTGAGACCCTGAGACATTTCCTTGGTTCTTTGGCACAGTTCTTCTCATTTTTCCCAGTATACCTTTCCCATCCAGAACCTCCAATCCTCAAAAAAGGAGTCACAGATAAACAAGTACTTGTAAGTGAGCAGAATTAGGCCCTTATTGGTTTTATATAGCAGGACCCTGAAGAAAACATATCTCTCTGTCAGTCTAACACATACCAAAATTCTATGAGGACTAAAATTCTGCTGAAAATTTACTCCTCATGCAGTAAGTTTAACAGGTCGTATACCAATATCCAGAGCAAGCTGTTCCATTGAAAAATCTCTTAATACATAGTTCAAGCACCACAGACCATACTGACATTTGCTGACATTGACATAAATCTGCTAATTTCCCTAAAGCCAGAAGGACTATGTTATTTCATTGCTGTTGATGAAAACCAATGTATATACAGAGAAGCAAGGCTTTGGATATTAGAGTACATTCAGGGTTTCTTTCCTATGATCTTCTCTAATTCATGACAAGAAAACGATAGTTGTAATATACTCGATAAGTTCTTCCCTGAATTGATGACAAACCTGGAACTAAAATTTGCTGTGTCCAAAGACTTCACATTGAGGAACCACAGGTTCAAAATCAGAATATGGGTCCACTGTATACAGTCAATGTCTGGGACTCCTCTAGATGCAAGAACAGTGGAAGGGGACCTTTCCACCAATGGATAGACTGTTTATTTTTTCACACCAGCAGGTGGCCCTAGCTCCAATCTCTTCTGGTGAAGTAGGAGACTAGCAAACTCAATGGAAGAAGTGAGGCAAGCTGCTAATCAGAGCAGCCCCTCAAGGCATATGCCACCTGCTGCCTCCTCCAAGGAGCTCTTCTGATTAGTTCTCTACTAACGCGTTCACCTCCTGCATATGCATTATGACTGAAACTAATGGGACTACTTTCCAAAGACAGGGTAGGCAGCATTTGGCTCAGAACTACCTCACTGAGTTCTTTTGTGAGCATTATATTAGCACATACTGGCTACCTTGTTTTAGCTGATTACCTAGATTTGGGTTTGTCTGGAACAAGCTGTTTTTAACCTCACTGACCTAATACCCACTCATGTCATGGTAATGGGTCTGCTGGGCTTGCTCCTATTCCTGAGGGGCTTTCTGGTACTTCTTCCCTTGAACACAGTGAGGTATTCCATAGTAATCAGAACTTCATTGTGGATATAAAATTACCTGTTTGCTATACTTATACTATTTATTAATCAAATTAGTGCACCTCTGCATGCTTAGCGTGGTAGAAAATTTTTAAATTCTAATAGCAGATGAGTACTGGAAAACTGTTAGCTAGACTATGTTTTTTAAGCAACATGGAGGAAAAGTTTTGCTCTTTGTATTTTTTTTCCAGACTATAATGGCCTATTTATAGGCCAGTGCTGAAATAAAAGTGTAAATGGGTAGATATGCTGTTGGAATATTTCTCTGTCTAAATAACATTATTGGGAGCTAGAGGAGTAATAACATAGGAAATCAATTGGGAAATTTTGTAAAAAGTGATTCTCATAAAAATTCTTCAGAAAATGTATGAGCCTCTCTTTTAAAAGCCTTCAGCTTTCAGCATTTCAGCTGAGGGAGTTTGGGAAATTCACTTGAAGAGAAAACAGTCATTTAAAAAATAAAAAAGAATCTCACCATGTGCAGAGACAGGGGTATCTCTCCCTTTCCGATGGTGCCAGACACTTGTGCCTTATGCCATTAATGAAGAAATAAAAAAATTAACAGCAAGAAAGTATAAACTGAGAACTGGTGGAACTGATGTCAAACCTGATGAAAACAAAACATCATTCTGTTGGATATGGCAGAGCAACATACATAATTATCCAATTCCACTTTGGACCTCAAATAAACAAAGATAAATGAAATAGTATAATTAGCAGTGTTCAACACTGTCTGTAATAAAGACCATTTTATTGTATAGGAACACTTCCTCTCTTTCCTGTGTTTGCACCTTCTCAATACCCCTTACCACTCTCACAGTTGGCATTAACTGCTGAAGAGTCATATTCTCTGATTTACTCACTTTCTGGCATGGTAACAAATGCTAATCTAATAATATCAAGGCTATCTACTGCCCAAGTGCAAAAAAAACCCAACAGCCCTGTGCAACTGCACAGCAACATATGCTGACAGGGAAGGAAAAGTTGAAAGGACGAAGAAAACAGATAAACATGAAGATGTTAAGTCAAGTCAGTTCTGTCATTTGTCACCTTCAGGCATTCTGCTGAGATCTGATTATTAGTAACCCCGTATCTCTAGATACCTCTACGTGTAATACTGAATAACAGCAGCTTTGCCAGCATATAGTCTATATTGTATTAATTAATTTAGCTCAAGAATATATTTTAATATGGCATAACACTGTGTCAGATCTTCCCTTCATGTGGCAGAAAATGGCATATCAGCAAAGTGTTTATTGGAATAAAAATTACATTTTCTAAGAAACATTTTTGGGCTTTTTCATGCAGGTGTTTTCTATATCAAAGGCGTAGTTGCCAAAAGAAAAAGAAAACAGGAAAACTTTTTCTTTTTTTTTTTTTTTAGTTAACACCTTGCTTTTGTTTTGTAGAAAAAAATAAGGTGGGGGGGAGGCAGAGAGGAAGGAAATTTTGAAACATAATTTTAATTCATAACTGTAAAAGGAAAAACACTTCAAATACATATATGGACATGTCCCACCATATACTACAGTACATGAACATGTTGTCAACTCTTTCACAATATTTAGTGTTTTCCTTTTTTTTTTTTTTTTTTATGAACCTCAGCACCAATATGAGGCAAGATGTGAGAATATTCAATTTCATACACTGTCAAATATTCCAAACCTTAGTCTTGCCTGGTAAAGCTAAAGAAATATGATGCAACACACATATGGGCTCCATAGCTTTTATTTCTTTGTGTGTGGTTTTTAAGCTTAGAGTTCTTTAAAACTGACCTCATAACTACAGGGCTTGGGCTTCTGGTTCAATGTGTTTTGCTGGTGGACAATCTTGAAATTATGACATTTCAGACAGAAAACAAACTTCTCATTTACTTTATTTCTATAGGTCATCACATTAGCCATTAGAGGAAAAAATAAGCATTAAATATTATATTTGTCTTCTTCACACAGGAATTTTCACCAAAGATCATAAATATGATATTTTAGGCCAGTTAACTTTATCTTTTGAACATGACCATGAGGAACACAGAAGAATGGGAATGAAAAACACCATGTAGAGACCTGAGGACAAAGCTGAATGCTTCAGCCACATAGGGAAAATGAAGGAGGAAATGTCTCCTTTGTAATTTCCTCTTTCTCCTAATCACCAGTCCAGCCCACTACTTACATGAGACATGGCTCTCAGGTGGAGCAGTAGCATTGGGACAATGCAGCTGTGTGTAGCTGTCTACACCTGGGACTGCTGCTTTGGCGCATGTCTTTTCTGTTTCACTGATGTTCTTCAGACACCAGATGTGTTTCTGTTTCCATGGGAGGAGGGTAATCACCAGCACCTGTTTCAAGCTTTAGGAAGACAGAGATTTGGGTTTTGGTGCTAGTCTGTAGGCATTACAATACATTGTTTCATGTTTTGTTTTGTTTGGTTTTTTTTTTTTTTATCTGCAGAAACAGAGCAGCCAGCGTGGTGGATAAACTTAACATTTCTATAATGAGCAACAGACTTTCTAAAGCAGAAGCACACAAGCACTGCATGTCACACTCTCTCAAGGAGCAAATGCTTTCCTTCAGGCTGTGTCAAGAATAACCCATCTCAGCTGATAGGAGTCCCCTCCTGATACTCAGGCAAAACAAAAGAAGATAGATCTCAGCAGCAAAACTCAGTGAGTTCACAGCCTGAAGTTCACACAAGAATGTAATACTAAGGCTGCAGTTTGACTAAAATTGTTTAACCAACCTTCCTTTCCCTAGTTTAATTTCAGTACATTTCAGAGCTGCTTTCACTGTGGTTTTCTAACCCATTGTAGGTTAAATTTAGTGACTTAAATTTTTAGATCTTGCTTCATCTAAATGTATCTTAGTCAAGGAGAGCATTGGTTTCTACTCAAGTTTGTTTCAGAAACTTGACCAAGATATTGAGCTTTCAAACTCTTTTTCAAGATTCCCATAATATTTAGTTATTATTAGTCAAAAGAAACACAAGACCTAGGGTCTCAGATAGAAATCCATCTAGCTCAGTCAGAAACCCTGTGTTCAGTGGGAAAGCATGTGAGATTTATTACTTCAATCACTTAGGCTCTTTTGAAAGATATATTCAAAATCTAAAACCTGAGCCTATTTCCAAATATCTTATTGATAGGAAGGAAATTTTCCTCTGGTAATATTGGAAATACATCTTAGAATTCATCACCATCTATTCTAGCTGAATGAACAGTCCTGAACATACACATGGAAGATAAAGTAGAACACACAGACCTTTCAGTATATTATTATTATCATTATTATAAATGTTGTTATTATCATTGTTATTTTGATCTGTCAGAGGAAACAGCTGAACTAAGAAACTTTGAAATAAGATGAGAAATAAGGTCCTCTTTTAGCCTTTGGCCAAAAGTAAGCCTTTAAAGTCAGTTCATAATTGCACCAGCAACCAGTGGAGACTCTTGTATATGTCAATACCAATGAGCGATTGTCAATTTCTTTGATCAGCAACATTTTGCATCATTTGTAACTTGTATACTGAGTCTAAAGGGAGACTTCTAAGTAAATCATTAAAGCACATTGTAAATGCAGGAACCAGTTTCTCTTAAAATGCTTTAGTAACACTTCATTAATTATATTGAACCTGCAGACTGAAATTCTTCTTGCTTATATTCATCACTTACCACGACCAGTTGTCTATATAAAGTCTAAGACACTACTATATCAAGCTGAATAGGCAAAATATACCCCATGGATCCTAGTAGAAGGATAGAGAGCCACAGTTCTCGCTGGTGTCAGCAGTTCAGACACAGCTGAATGTGGCATCTGACAGAAAGAGAAACAAAGCAAGGCATGTTAGTAAATACTTTAGTTAATAAAGACAGCCAGTTTTTTTCAGACACAGGCTGAGTCAAAATCCTCTGTATTTACTATTGACAGTTGTTCATCAAGCAAATCTTTGTCTGCACCTTAGTTGCACTCATTTTTTTGTGAGCTAAGCTGCTTTGTTCAGATGGCAGCAGTAGATCATGTGGCTCCATACCTTTGTTTTCTTTGATAAGAATCAAGTTATTGGTCTTCAGTTACTCAGGGTTATGGTATCCTGTTTGCTTCTGCTGAAGATTCTTGGAAAGTACTTAAAAATACAAATGAGCAGATTGACAGATTTCAGAGGAAATCAGAGCATATCCTTTTCTAGAGGAAAATAGCCCCCAAAAAGTCATAGAAAGCAGCTCTTTGCTTACAGAGAATTATTTTGACAAACCCTTACACAGAAGTTACACGTCCCGTGTGGATCCTGCAACAGACAAGTGTTGCAATGTTATACCAGAATCTGCCATGTCTCCCAGCAGCAATTATATGCTGGGTGTTAGAGGTAGTTTCTAAGTGGACCAAGCCCTTCTTCCCCCATTCTCATGTATCCATTCATGCTAAGCCAACCAGCTCCCTCTGGGTCTGAGCCTGAGCATGAACAGTCCACCCAGAAGCATGCTGGAAGCAGTCAGAGGACCGTACCTGCACCCTCTAACTATATTCCATGAGAAAATCACAGGATGAGTGTCTCCTCAGGCCTGGATTTGTTGTATCTCAAGCTAGGCAGAAGGAAATTTTTCTGGACTGAAACCATAGGAAATGAATGAGGACTCTAACCAGATAGATAGTTTCAGCTACAAGAAACAGTTCCAGGATCGCAGTCTAATTATCTCAAATAAAATGACAGAACACATTATCATTTTCATTACATAGGCCTCATATATTATTCTTCATACATCAGTATGAGTAGAGCTTTCAAACCACTTTTCCTTTAATCTCCATTCTCTTTCTTTATCAACACATTTGCTTGTGCTTTACTAATACCTGCAGCAATGTTAGTCACAACTGGCAGAAGCCCACAGAGAGCTTTAGAAAACATTATTTTTTTTCCCTCTGTGCACACATTAGTCTTGCCCTTTAAAGATGCAGCCCTTTGTCCTTTAAATAATAAAACTCATTTCCAAGCATCCTAATAAGATTATCTCAAATAATAGCAAACTACTAGTAATAGTTTGAGGTCTTACTTAGAATACCAGTTAGTATCTCCAATATCAAATATACCACTTTATAAATACATTGAAATACCTGTCTAGTATCTAGAGTTAAAGATCTAAGAGTGCAAGTAATATTCAGCTCCTAACTGGCACATGAAAAACTGGATGTAAGCTGGCAATGTGCACTCACAACCCAGAAGGCCAACACCTCTCCTATGAAGAAAGGCTGAAAGTGTTGGGATTGTTCAGCCTGAAGAAGAGAAGGCTCTGTGGGGACCTTATTGCAGCATTTCAGTACTTACTTAAAGGGGACCTATAGGAAAGATGGGGACAGGTTTTTTTAGCAGGACCTGTTGAAACAGGACAAGGGGTCATGGTTTTAAACTAAAAGAGGGGAGATTTAGACTGGATAGAAGGAAGAAATTTTTTATATTGAGGGTGATGAAACACTGGGATGGACTGCCCAGACTGGTGGTAAATGCCTTACCTCTGGAAACATTCCATGTGAGGTTGGATGGGGCTCTGAGCACTCTAGTCTGGACTAGATATCTTTAAAGGTTCCTTCCAACCCAAACCATTCTATAATTCTAATTACCACTTTTAAAACAAGGAAATGGGGATAAATAACATCCACACTTTGCACACTTTGCTTCAAAGCTTGTGTGCATCTCAGACTGCCCAGTTCACTCAGGCCCCCTCTGTCATGTTAAGAAAAGATTTTGATCCTGCCTGCAACTAAGTTAGGAATTTTAAAACAAAGCATGTCCTGTTTGTCAGTGAATTACAGAGCCTTTTCATTCTTTAGGTCCTGCTGTCCCCTTGCCACTGTCAGTACTTTTTCTTCCTTTACTTCTTAATATGGGGCTTCTATTGAGATGAGTTACAATTACCCAGGCAGCTGCCCTATCCTGCTATGGCCTTCAGGCATCTTTCCTGGCTACCACAGATATCTTCTTTAGTTCCAACTGCTAACTTCCCTTTAGAAACTGTATTCTCTAGCTGGCTTTATATATAACTAACTTCTCTCATGCTCTAAATACTCAAAAACTGCTGTTCTTGCCTCCAGCTACCATCTTTATTTTCCTTACACTTCTGTATCCTCTTGGGGAATTTTACTGGTTCCAAAAATCATGAATTTTAGTTTACCATATTTTTAAGCTTTCTTTTAAACCAAATCACTTTAGTAAAAAAAGCTTAAGTATTAGACCATGTTATCACCCAGTTGTGAGAGAGGATTGAGGAAAGAATTAGTTGAACTGGAAGTCAGGCTCTTAATACATGTTAAATAGCTCAAACTTTTCCTGTCTCACCACTTTAGGCAAAAAGGAGATGTAAAGAGGGCACAGAAAGCAGTAACCTGTTTTATCTTGCATGTCTCTTGTTCAGTTTGCTGTGTAGTCTGAAAGCATGTTCAGTGCTGAGAGAACAATCAAAATATGAAGAAGCCTCTTTAACATTATTTTCCAGTCTTAGTACTCCCATCATTTGTAAGGCGCTCAAATATAAAGATATATGGAGAAATCCTAATTTACCACAGTTTAGCACTTGATTAATTGGAAGTACTTTCTGCAACCCAGAAAGGATGAATTAAAAAGGAAGTCTTAATAAAGTATAAATGAAAGAATATCTCAAAATTGACTGCTCCATTTTCATTCTAATTTGAAAAAAAAAAAAATCTAGAGATATGAAACATTGACTGTTTCAGTCAAAATCATTAAAGAATAGAAAAACTACCAGCACATTAAAAAAAAAAACCAAACAAAAAAAACCTGCTATGAACCTCTGAAAAAACCAACCTAGTGTTGTGTGTGATACAGTAAAAAGTACACAAAAATAACAGGACCTAGAACCACACTTGCTCCCTTGGAGGTTGAGAAAAATACTGAAAAAAAAATGTTCAGATTCAGCAAGATTGAGATGTTTTGGATGATTGGACCTGTGGGGGACAAAAGGACTTCACTGTGAAATAATTATTCTTGAGCCAAGGGATATTGTCCATAGGATATTGGGAAAAATGGCTCAATTGTTCAGTTCAATGACAAAAATGGTATTTGGGGCTAATGGAGAAAAGGAAGCCTTCAACATTACAGCTCTAAAAACAATTAAATGCTATACTTAGTTTTATTGTTAAAGAAAAATAAAAGAAAAAAAGTGCTTATAAAGTTAGTGCTGATCAGCCCCAATTTGAAATACTTCAGTCCCTATTGAAGGTGGAAATAATATTACCATAAGAAGAGTGCAGAAAAAAATGGCATCTGGTCTAAAAAAAAAAATTGAGTTATCTGCATGGTTTGGAGGAAGCAGTAGGAAATGGAAATTTTGAGGTAATACAGCAAATCACAAAATTTGAAAGAGTGACATCTTACAGAAATCCGCATCATGCATGGTCATATTATCTATGCAGGAGAGAATTCTGCATTAAAATATCAATGAAAGCTGTACATTTGTATCAAGGAGGAAATAGTCTTTTTCTACTTTTCTGTCTGCATGTTTTTATTCTCAGATAACTCCAAAAATAAGAATTAACTTCTAGGGCTTAAATACATGGTTTCTAATCAGTTATAGTTAAAAAACAAATAAACACAAAACCCTCATAACTTAAAGCCTTCTTTAATCTGTTTAACTGGCTATATATTGGCAATGAAATAGAGCTTAATTATAGCTATATTGTCAAAAATCATCACGTCTGCTGAAGTCAATGGGATGATGACCTTTACCATTTCCACTGCAAAGATGTCTTCCTTTCTCTTTGTACTATAGCTGCTTCTGATGCCTTCATGCCAAAGTACGTGGCAAAATCTGAGATGTGGCCAAGAGGGATTGTTTTCTGCTCACAGTATGTATAACATAGTGGTGGTTCCTGCTTTTCTCTTGTTGTTTATGCTTGCTGTGATCCCACTGCATACACCCCTTGCACCTGATGAAATTTCCTTTGATTCAGACATTTGTCTTCGGCCTCACAACCCAATACATTATGGAATGTTACTTTGTAAATTGATGAGGAGCTCTCAAAGAACTATGCCTCTTCATCAGCTTCATAATCAGACCTTTAGGTCTGTGGTTATACATTCAGAAGCAAACTTACTATTCCTTTGTTATTTATACTGAAAGCAACACAGGCTTGCAGAGGGTAGTTTTTATTTATGAGTTCATATTCATTGTGCTGGACACCAACATCATGCTGTGATTGACTCCATATTTATGGCAAATAAATCTAGACTTGGATGTTTGTTTACTTTTGTACTCTCTTTTGATAACTTGGTATACAGTTTTTAATTTGATCAATCTCAGTTCTTTCATTGTTTGCTAATACTAATACTTTACTGGGCCTTGAGATAACCACTACCAATTTATTGTAACCTCCTTGTTTTGGCCAATTTATCCACAGCTTTGTAAATCATTCACTCAGTCTGTAATTAGTTCATATATAATCATTCAAATGCATTCACGTTAGCTGTATTTTACAGGTGGATAATGGAATGATCTGATTTCACCAGCTAACTTTTTCTCATTACAAGCAGCTCGATAAGTGACTGTCTGTATTTACGTAAATACAAGACCAAATGATGCCAGTAACTGATAATCAGAAATACATAGGGATTTATGCAACCAGCAAAACTTCATCACATGCTACACATTAGTTCTGATTTTAGTCAGAGAAATCCTACTGTGTGAAACAAAAGACTATATAAGAGGGATGGATATTGAGACATACAACTTAAATCATAAGAGACAAGTTCTTGATGCACAAGACACAGGACATAGGGTTAGCTGACATAGCAGTTTCTGTAGCATTGTGCTGCTCAGGGGAAACACGCTTTCTAATGCACCCACTGTTTTCAACATCATGCTGCTATGACCCAAGTCCAACATGCCCTGGACAATTCACCAACAGCATCCCAGTGCAGAATAAAGGCAGTGCTGCTAATCCATGAGGTTGTCTTGGAAGCCAGAAGAAGTCTGAGTTTTCTCTTTTCTCCTCACCTCTTGATTTCAAACGGTCTGAGTTTCCTCTATATAGTGGAAGTTTAAATGACCTTATTTCCACAGTTATTTAATTTCTTTAAAATTGAATATGATCTTGCATGTGTGAGAAGTGTGCATCTAATTATATTTCTTGGGGATGTGATTGACTTAATTTAGTTCCCCTTTCATGAAAGAACTCTTCAGTAGGAACACTGCACAACTAGAGCTGTGGTTACAGTTAATTTTTCATTTTGGTGGCCAAAAAAAAGCCTTATTTCTAAAAAAGCAAAAACTTAGGTACTATCAAAATTAAACAACATTTTATGTTGTCTTGTCAAATCAAAATACCCTAAAAAAATATTTTAGGTGAAATTTCTGTTTACATTAGTAGCTATTAGACGCTGGTTTGGAGTTCTTTCTCAATTTCAATGTATCTTTGTGTCTAATTCCTCAGTCATGTGATAAAGATACTAGTTACCCCTTAGATTTTCATTCTACTGGCATCAACTCAAATGTTATGGCTACATCTACATTAGTAAAAAGATCTTGTGTCCATTTTCTGACTCTGGGTTCTAAAGGTGTGGAAAGCACCCATCACACAGATGAGCTTACTTGTCAAAATAGGTCCACAAAGCCCCTGCTGAGGATGGTCCCTGGAATGACCCCGGAAGCACATTCAGACAGTGTCAGGGAGAGTACAGATTATGGTCAAAAAAAAAAAAAAAATCTAGATACCATGTTAACAATTAAGTTATGGTATTCATCTGTCAATAGACAAGCTTTCAGCTTTCAGCTAAAATGGTTTTTTTGATTAGCAAATCTAAAGTACATAGATTCATTATGAGGTAAGTCTAAGTATTTGGTTCATATATAAACCTCTCAAGAATTTTTAAAAAGCTTTTCTAAGTCATGTTGTCTGCCTGTAGTATTTGCTGCTGCTGCTGAGAAGTGGATCTATGCTAAAAAGAAACTCCAGATGCTTACTACATAGGTGGGGAAGGATCTTCAATCTTGTTCTTAATTACTGTGGCTCAAATTGATTTGACCTGAACTCTCTCTGCCTTTCAAGTAGAGCTGGATCCACAGGCAAGCTCCCTAGCTTTTTGAACTAACATGCTGGCTGACAAATAAGTAATTGTAAGGAGCTGATTTATTGCCCAGCCAGACACAGCTGGATGTAAAATATTAATTTTTAATGTAAGAAACAATTTCCATTTCTTTTACCCATAAAATCCAATAAATTAATCCAAGCACTTACAAATAATTGATATTTCACAATGGAGATAATTTTTTTTACCACTTACAAATGAGGCCCTTTCAAAACCAAATGCTTTAAAGAGAAGATGTTTGTGAATTTCAAGGCTACAAATATACCTCAGGGCTCTGCTGACATAAAAGTAAGCTATAAAAGCAAAAAGCAAGTGTATTTTATGATGCCAGTAGGACCCCAAAATATAGCCTTGTCCAAGTTTTATTTTTATGTTATATAATACATGGATCCTACTACAAATTACAAGCTGTCATCCTTCCAATTCCTTCTTGTAACTCTTTCTTAGTTTCCAGTTCCCTTACTCTTCTGAAATTTTACTGGGGTAAGACAGAGTAATGATGAAGGGATCCTGGATCTACATATGACTGAAAAAAGGCTTCTGGCATTTTTACCTCTAAGAAATCTCTTCTTCACTTGAAGAATGAAAGTTACTATAAATTGCTTACTTAGGTAGTTTATGCAATCTTCATCATTGAAGATGTCTAGAAACATCTAGAAGCACCTAAGGAAGCATCTGTCTGGACAAGTTTAGGTCTAATTGATTTTAAGAAGTGAACCTATGTCCTGCTCACACCTATGTTTTAGGATTCTCTTGCAAATATATTTAACAAGACTTCATTATCAGTTGACAGATGCTTGGATGACAAATCCCCTACTCAAATCTTTCAGGACTCTCTTCTCCTAGATAGTAAAGAACAACTTATTGTTTCTGTACCTGTAAAAAAAAAGACAGGCTAGGGATAGTTCTCTAATACTGAAGTATAGAGTGGGACAGTCCATCTTCAGACAGCTAAACTTTTTAATATTGAGGAAGAAAGATACTACATCCAAAGTAGATATTGGGAATGATTCTTGGCTTGTGCTAACCCTTTACTGTACTTAGGCAATGTTTCCTGCAGTTCTGCTAGACTTTGGATGAGTCCACATCATAGAGTTTGATAAAAGTTTAGCCTGGTGAGTGATCATACGCAAGCTCTCAGATTTGTGCCTGGTTCTGTTTAATTTGCTTGTTAAGGATAGAGAACTTGATTTGCTTTCCCTATCTAGAAATGGAGCCAAAGCTCTAGCAAATACAGGTGGGAAATTTTGCAACCTTGCTCCATAATAACAAGAAACAAAATGCTTTGAGGCAGGGAAGATTTTATGTACAG
This sequence comes from Megaceryle torquata, assembly GCA_024611175.1. Taxonomy (NCBI): domain Eukaryota; kingdom Metazoa; phylum Chordata; class Aves; order Coraciiformes; family Cerylidae; genus Megaceryle; species Megaceryle torquata. The sequence continues at coordinate 32,448 of JANIJG010018788.1, forward strand.
GCTGTGGAGTATACCTACATGTCTGTATACTACCACAGAGACAATTTGAAACAGTAAAATCTGATTCTTTCTATTTAAAAAACTTGTAAGCCTCTAACAGAGACCTTCAAGCTGCACATTGTTTCCCTTGTAATTATTAACACTTAATAAAACTGGAAAACAATGGTTTTCTTAGAAGCCTGAAAATATCAGTTCACCTTATATTTATAAATCCCTTTCAACTTTGGCAATGATTTAACTTCTATTTTTACAAAAGAAATCCATAGACTGGACAAAATTCTCTTCTTTTGTTGGATTGAATGTAATACAAAAAAAAAAAAAAAATCCTTTAAAAATGTTTCATTTTTCTGTGATATTCACTTCTTGGTGATGATTTGTTTTACAGCTGTCAATGAAGATTGAAGTAAAATGCATATCCCTTTCTGTTGGTACACAGATGGAGGGATGCAATGCCCCAAAGAGTTCATATCACCTAATCCTACAAGGTACATAAAGGTCTTTTCCAACCCATGATTCTATGATTAGCATTCTTATTTTCACATGAGATAAATGGGTTATTCCCCAAGTTCAAAAAGGAAGTCCACGATGAACTAGGAACAAAGTACATCTTTTGAGCCTCCGCTCAGTGCATTCAGAAAACACCTTTTCTCCGCAGAGAGAAAAAAATGACAAAACCTTTAAGAATGTTACCAGCACATCTGAAATCTCTTGAGCTCTGACTTCTTTTCTCCTCTGTAAGCCCCTGCAATGTATTGGACTGATAGTGTCTAGGGAGCTTGTGGAGCAAAGACGATATTAGTAGCTATAGAAACAATGCTCAATTTTCCATTCATTTGTCCACACCTCACCTGGCTGTTTGGGGCTTGTCATAAGTACAGAATTTTAAGTGGTTTAAACCACGCCAGTTCCATTAATTTACACGGTACTAAACCCCACTGAGGAAATATATGCTACATATAAGGTCAGAAAGCTGACCCTTGATTGGTTTCCCATGTCACCACTGATAAACAAAAAAGTAATAATATTAATAATAATGCACCCAAATAATCTGGTGATTCCACAGTGGCTTCCCCATTTCTTTTATTTAATCTCTGATATGGAGCAGTGCCATGTGAGTGAGTATCAGCTGGGTAATCAAGGAATCATGTCTAGTGGGATTAAGGAGTAGAAATAATGCACAGTGGCAATCTTGCTGTTATTAGTAAAGTGATCAGAATTCAGAAGCATTGTGAGAGTTCTTTTGCCATGTCAACCATCAAAGAGAGACACCAGAGAGATAAAAGTTAAAGAGTGTTAAACTCTGCCTGTTGCCTTCAGCATGTTTTTGTTTAGTTCCATTCATCTCAACATTTGCTTTTTAATAGTTCACTTTTGTTGTTATGACTGAAAAATAAAAAGGACTATTAAAGAACAAATTGTGCACAGGCTAAACATGGTTGCTGGCACTTTGCACTACCCAGAGCACAATGCTATATGCCAATTTGACTTGCTTTTATTTCATGTTCAATTACAAAAAAGGTACAGGAGAGAGAGAGGCTTAGCTTTCCCTTTTCTTTTTACTTTTTTCCTTACTATGTTTAAAAAATACAACAAGCCAAGCTACCAACATAAGTAAAAGCAGCCCTTTAAACCCTAAGGAGCAGAAAGCTATTTTTAACTTCCTCCAGGAAACTTGTATAAATACTATCCACTATAGCAAAATACAGCAAAACATAAATTTAATAAACCCCAATATCATGACTGGAAACAAAGCTTTTTCTTTTAAAGTCTAGGCTAAGGCCTTAAATTAAACAAAGAGATGATCTGGTGAAATAAATAGCAAAGGTAAATAATTGTAGAGACCTTAAGCCAAATCCTCAGATAAAATATTTCAAAATTCAACAGCACAGCTTTAAACTTCTAGGAACTAAGGCCAAACTTTAGACATATGGAAGACTTTCTATTCAGTATTTTCTTTGAAAATTATGAGTAACAATTGCTTGATGAGAAACTAACTGAGATATTAAAGTCAACAAGCCTAGGCCAGTAGAAGTATCTGCGGACCAGTGAAAACCAGCTCTGGAAGAAAGAAGATATTAAAACTGTTGCTCTTGCAATTGTTGGACAATTTTTCAAATACAAACAGGATATAATTTCTGTTCCTTTCACAGCTACAAGTTCTGTGGGAAGAAACACATCTAAAAGATACTAATTCAGAGCCATGGCTAATCTGAGGCAGTTTCCATTTCCATTTCCAGTACAGTTGTTGGGAAGATTTGGTAAGAAATTAATTTTCTTCCACTGTTCCCTTCTCATGTGTTTCTGAGAAGGATGATGGAAGATCTCATCAGAAAATATTGCTTTAGTGGCTTGGTTCTGAGAGGCTGTTGATATCTGAAACCTTTTTCTTATCACAAATAACTTAAAAAAAATTAACGAAGACAGGCATGCAGCAAATGGGAATAGATACATTACAGCTGCTACAACATACAGATAACATGCATACACATAGCCTGCAGGGCAAATTATTATATTAAGAGGGTGAAAGTGTTGCCTGAATTAGATATTTTGGCACCCAGAGCTCCACCACCACTTGGTCATCCATTCTCTCTACCTCTTTGCCTTCCCTGAGATGTTCTCCAGCAAACAGCATTTCCCTCACCCCATCAGTCTCAGTGGCAGCGGCAGCAGCAAGTGAAATAATGACCCTACTCAAACAGTAGTTGCCACCACACTCCTATTACAACTCTGAATGCACAGTTCTGTAATATTTTACATCAACTGTTCTCTGCATATCCTGTGTTTGCAGGGCAGAGGGTACTTCCTGCATCTCTCATTTAATGTTTATGGTGTGCTTTTTTCCTGTAAAACAATTTATTCAGCTCTTGCCTGAAAATTAGCTGGTTTATCCAACTGTTCTATTCTGCATTTGTCCCAGCATCTTCAATTACTTTGTTTTCTGGATAACAGCCAAATAATCATTTGGACATGCTGAACTGACTACATCACAAACCATGGATGATTTTTTCTGTTTATTAATACTACAGTTCATTAACTATTCTTAGGCCAATCCATCTCAGTTAGGTCTACTACTGTGTACCTTCTCACTTATCTGTGCAGAGATCCTGCCTGGTACCACATCCTTGTGACAATCAGCATTTACTCCACTCACAGAGATGCACAAATTTTTCATTTTGAAGACTTCCATGAAACAATACATTGGTTTGCTAGCACTCACAGCATCTTTGCTCCCTTGAGAGCTCCATAGCTTATTTTCTGCCCCAATAACTTCCATCCTTCCAGCTTGTTGTCTATCGCTGGTGCTAATTTGTTTCATCTGAAAGCTCAATGTTATCTTTCTTTTTCTGCAAGGTAACAGGAGCAAGCATTCTTATGGCAGACTGAAGTGTCAAGTATTGGGCTTGATGACCCAGGTACCTAGGCAAAGGTAATATGATACTTGACCACATTTTTTCTACCATTTTTCTTCTAGGACCACAAGGAATTATCAAATAATTTTGTAATGTTATATTATATTAATCTCACTAAAACTTTCAGACATCTCAATGTCAGTTTTTGTAGTCTAAAACTGTCATGAGGTCTCAGCATATATTCAACAGCACCGTTAGATATTTATATTCTATATCTTACACATTTAGAATCATAGAATCACAGAATGTTTTGGGTTGGAACAGACCTGTAAAGGCCACCTAGTCCAACCACACTATTATCAGCAGGGATGCCTTCAATTAGATCAGGTTGTTCAAAGTCCTATCTGACCTGACCTTGAATGTTGCCAGGGATGAGGCATCTACCAACTCTCTGGTAAACCTGTCCCGGTGTTACACCTCCCTCACTGTAAAGTATTTCTTCCTTTAATCTAGTCTGAATCTACCTTCTTTTAGTTTGAAACCATTACCCCTTGTCCTACAGGCCCTACTAAAAAGTCTGTCTATATCTTTCTTATAAGCCCCCTTTTAAGTATTGAAAGGGTGCAATAAAATTTTAAATTATATATGTTAAATCATCTGCATTCCATTTTTCCACACTGCCTTTACAGGGCACCTAGGACTGCTTTCACCCATTCCCAATATCTGAATGACTAAATTTAGTTAAGATGAACATGGTCTCTGATACTCTACAGATTCATCCTTGGACAGAATGAAGGATGCACATTGTGGCCCTGGGACAGTTGGGAAGAGGGAAGAGATTTTTGCTGGCTTCAGAAAAGCAGCATAATTTTGTTGCTATTGCATCTATCTTGATGACATGGTTTATTATTTCTCCTCATCAATCTGCACTTTAGTACATCTTTCAGACTTCTAAAGATAGATCCACAAAAAGCAATGTACAATTTAGTGCATGTATGGGGAAGCAGTGCTGGGTCATCCCAGACCATTACAGTCTGTGTCTCGGCAGAGCTAATTAGTCCTTCTGTGACTGGAGCACCATGTCATAGCAGCTTTGCTGCTGGTGTCCTTCCTAGCTTATAGCTTTAGTGTCCCTGTATGGAAATGCATTGTGCCATGTAGACCTTTTGTCAATGCCAGTACCTAATAGGATTCAGCTAATCCAGTAGGTCAACAGAAAGACTTATAGCTGGTTCTAAAATATCAAAAATGTAATTGTTCAACCATAAGTCAAAATTCCAGGTTTTTGAGCTAACTTTATCTCCATCCAGGGCCTCCCACATCTAATAGCAGGATAAATCATCAGAACAGAATTGCAATTTCATCTTAAGCTAGCAACCTACTGTACTGCATGCACAACATAATATTGTTCCATGCAAAATACTTAAATTGTGAAAATTCCTGCTGAAGACACACAAGGGGTAAATAGTTTCAGCAGAGAAAAGTACTGTACCACACTCTGAAGCAGCAATACAAGTTTCAAAGTAACATTATCTGGTAGGTATTCAGCCCTTTTTGTAAAACTTATTATTTCTTTTGAAATTCCCTGAAGTGGCTAATAGATTTTGATACATGTTCTCTTTGCATAGTCTGGTGCCTTTGCTGCTGCTGTAATAGATTATTTTTATCATCATCATCAACCACAACAATTCCAACAAAGGCAAAGAAAAAGGTGTTTGTCTGGATTACCTTTCAAATTTATGAACAAACAATTTCTCAGCGAACCATTTCAGATATTCTCTGAACACTACAACCTTTTACAAGTTCAGACTTCCAATTAAGATCATACTAGGAAAGCAATCAAGGATCTCAGCACTCAGAAGTTAATTATCTCCTCGGGCTAAGTCATAAACATGCTTGTTTTGTTTTTGTCCACTTCATCTAATGACATAATGTATTTGGAAGATACAGATTTTTAAGTTGTTATCAAGAGGGCCTATGGTGAGGCTGTGGGAGTTTTTGTCACTGCTGAAATACAGCAAAAGTTAAACTATTTCTGTAAATTAACAACACTGGATACTCTCTGTCCAAAATAACCCACAGTCTGCCACACCACATAAAGCTCCAAGATAGTTACAGATCTTCTCTGCATGCTCAACCAACTTATTCATCCCCAAAATTGGCTGGATTGAAGCCATGCATATAGACTTGCTCAGTATATGTGCTCCAAGAGAGATGATTTAGACTAACCTCATGTAAAGCTGAACAAGGCTGAAGATAAATAACTGAATAATTCTTTCTATCCCTGGTCAATTGGAAGGCTGATTCAGAAGGGCCAAAAACCTTTCTGACTATCAAAAAGCAATGGCAGCATTTGAAACTTCCTAATTAATCCAGCTCAGAGTTGGATTGACTGCCCCAGAGACTTCTAATTGCCAGGTGGTTCTGCTAATGCCCACATGGGAAACTGTGTGATTTGGGTGGCTCACATATATAACTTGATCTGCTGCCAAAAGGCAGTGGTTGAAAGCAATGTATCCACTGTAAATATTTCTAGGTTTTAGATGTGTTTGTGGACTGAAAACAGACATCACTTTCCAACGCCACTGTAACTCTCAAAAATTCATCATAGATACACTGCTACAACTAAGGTACATTTTCAGGAGAGATACTTAGCCTTGCTCAGCTTCCATTATCCAGAAGCGTGCATAAACTCTAACTGGTCTGTTGCTATATCTACATTTTCATCTCAGCACTGTTCAGAGCCTCATAACAAAATCACACCCATTCACCATAGGTATCACAAAATTTTACAAAATACTTAAGCAGCATAAAGTGTGGAGCCTTTCACTGGGGGAAATATGAGTTTGAGGTGTACTATCCAGTCCACAGACACAGGAGCAAATCCAGGCCCTACAGACCAGGTCAAAACTGCATATGTTCTACACTAACAATAGGGGTGGGATAAGTCCATTCTAATAAGACCACATCCAACCAGCAGAAAATGAGCTCCATTCTTCCAGAACACAGCATGAATTATTTGAACTTAAATTACAGCCATTTTTGAAGACATATAACCAATAATATTACCTGACCAGTAACAGGAGATAGCACTCATGAGTGCTCTCTTAATTTTGTCTTGCAGACACCTCTAAGAATCATAGAATCATACTGTGGTTTAGGTTGGAAGGAACCTTTTAAATATCTAGTCAACTCCCCCTGCCTTTAGGAAGGACATCTCTCACCAGATTAGGTTACTCAAAGCCCCATCCAACCTAACCTTGAACGCTTCTGGTGATGGGGCATCTGCAACCAGTATCCTCTTGATCTTGAGTAGTAATGCCATAGCAGGTAACTCATTTCAACAGTGAGACAAATAACATGATAGAAACTCTGCTTGGTGGGAGTATTAGCAGCCAACACAATACTGACTGTAATGCTATCTGAAAAGGCTTCAAGACAAACATAGCAGTCTTAAGACAGCCAGCTAGTGAGTATTCTCTGAGTGATGAGCCCAGGAGAGAGACGATGACAAATATACAATCATCATTATTTCTCATTTTCTGTTAACAACTCTGAAAATATTGCCCTGCTGCACTGCTTGCTCACCATTGCAACCTGTCAGTGCTGCAGCCGATCCGTGTTTTATTATGCACACTGTAATGTAGATCTTGCTTGTTCTTTACCGGTTTGCATGGCAAGGTTTCTACAGGGAGAAAAACATTCTGTAGAAAGAAATAGTGAGAATTCACATTTCACATTCACTATTTCATATGCTCTTTGTGGTTTAGCTCTTTAGATCAATCAGAGAATGTATCCTGAAAATCTGCCACAAAAAAAGATCCTGCTTGTTTTTGTAACTTGAGCTGACATAACTTGATCTGACAGTAACTTGACCCTGTTCCCCAGGGTGCAGTACTGGGGGTTGTTCTCTTCAATATCTTTATTAATCTGGATTGAGTATACTCTCAGTAAATGTGCAGATGACACCAAGCTAGGTTGAAGTGTTGATCTGCTAGAGGCTAGGGAAGCTCTACAGCAGGACCTAGACATGTTAGATCAGTGGGCTAAGTTTAATTGCATGGGGTTCCACAAGGCCAAGTGCCAGGTCCTGAACTTGGGTCATAACAACACCATGGTAAACTACAGACTTGGGGATGTGCAGTTGGAAAGCTGCAAGTTGGAAAAGAACCTGGGGGTATTGATTGATAGTCGCCTAAATACAAGTCAGCAGTGCACACAGGTGGCCAAGAAGGCCAATGGCATCCTGGCTTGTATTAGAAACACTGTGGCCAGCAGGAATAGGGAGGTGATCATCACCCTGTGCTTCACACTGATGAGGCCACACCTTGAGTATGGCATTTAGTTCTGGACCCCTCACTATAAGAAGGACATAGAAGCACTGGAATGTGTCCAGAAAAGGGCAACATGGCTCATGAAGGGCCTTAAAGCACAAGTCCTTTGAGGAGGGAGCTGGGGTTGTTTAGTCTGGAGAAGAGAAGGTTGAGGGGAGACCTTATTGCTCTCTACAAGTACCTGAAAGGAGGTTGGAGTGAGGAAGGGGACAGCCTCTTCTCCCTGGTTACGTGTGACAGGACCAAAGGGAATGGATGAAAGCTGTGCCAGGTGAGGTTTAGACTGGATACTAGGAAACAGTTCTTCCTGAAAGGGTTATCAAACATTGGAATGGTCTGACTAGGGCAGTTGTGGAGTTGCCATCCCTGGAAGCATTTAAATGGAGTGTGGACCTGGTGCTCAAGGACATCGTTTAGTGGTGAGCTGCAAAGTGTTGGGTCAAAGGTTGGACTAGATGATCTTGAAGGTCTCTTCCAGTCAAAGACATTCTGTGATTCTGTGACATAGACAACTATTCATACCAGTAAACAAAACATAGAATCTGGGAACACAGCAGTAGACTTTATAGCAGCTTCAAATTCAAGGAATTAATCAGGTGAGGGCTGAAAAGGTCTCTTCACACTATTCTAAATGATAATCTATGTGGTCTCATTTGATGCACAGAGCAGCATGAGTATACTGCTGGTATAAACAGGCATGACCATATTGAGATGTTCTCACAAATGCCAGCAGTGAGTTTGGGCCAACTTACCTATATGCCTCATGTTCCTGCTTTCAGACTTACTTTCTGCAAGAGTCAGTGATGTCCAGAGACTCATTCTGTTTCACCACTGTTTGTTTTCTGAACATCTAAGAGGCGTGGTGCAGATCCACCAAATGGACATATTTGCTGTCCTAGGCCTACAAGTTAAACTTTTTTTGTCTTGTGGTGGAGTTGTCTGTGCTGAGGCAATTCTGTTTTCTATGTATGAAAGAGAGTTGAACTCTTAGACTGAGAGCCACAACAAAAAGCAGCTCAGAGCTGGCAACACTAGCGTCAAACAAAAGTATGCCTGAAATTCTTTCTCTAACTTGAACATAAGTGTGGAGGCTGCCACAAGACAGGTCTGTGCAATAGAGCTCCCTCAAAGGGAGCTGGGGACAAAATTCACAAGGAAACCCCTTTTGCTTGTTCATTGGGGTTTATGAATAAGAAACAACTGTGCACAAGGGTGGAAACCTGGATGTTGGAGACGTTCTGAACTCTCCATTTCCAAAGTTCAGGAAAGTAATGCTTTTCTGGCAAATACTGAGGCAAAACTACTCTTCCTGTGTAGTAGGAGAAAAGACTCTGCAGCCAAAAAACCAAATTCAGAGCATTATAAGGGAAGGCTGACAAGGCTACTTTTATAGTCTTAAGTGTATTTAAACATTTCCTCAATAAACATTAGAAATAATCTAGAACCATAAATAATATATATATATATAATCTCATGATTCCTACTTCCCTGAAGGCTGCACAAGCAATTAGTATATTATAACAAGGCATGTTGTAACATATAAATTAGCATAAGAATGCCTTTTTTCTTGGTATCTTCGAGGATGCCCAGAAATCTGAAAGATGAAACTGACAGCGGGGCCAACACAAGAGCTGCAGTGCAGGATCACATGACTTTCTTTTCTAAATGTAGGTGCCTATATTTTATTAAAAAGGCACATTAGGCTCCTATATTTTTGGGTTGACTGTTCTGATCCCCTATCGAGTGTGCTTAAGTAAGTGCAGCTTTCTTAATAAGCACTTTTCTAGTCTAACCTGGAAATATTTATTTGATTTTATTTTTTTGGGGGGGGAATACATTTCTTATCCATACCTGTTGTTCTGCCCCATAGCACAGGAATGAAGAGGCTCTGGATCTTAAAATGTAAGTCACAACTCTCAAATCAAAGGGCCTAACTCTTTATGTCAGTTAAAGAGTTGTCTATGAAGCCTTGACAAGAAAAGAAAAAATAACTCCACTGAATATGCGTGTGTTTTATTTTGGGCTAGAATATATTTGTGTATTTATATTGGCCATCTCAGGGAGGAATTCCTGAAGCATACTGGAACTCTGAAAATATGCAAGAGTGGCTTTCACATTTGCAGTGTTAAGCTGCCAACAAGCAGAAGCAATGTAAGCAATTGCACTGGTGTCTGAAATCTTTTATTCCGTTCCTGTAGTCTCAAGGATACTCCAAAAGCCTTTTACTTGCAGCATGGGAAGGAAAATTTACCACCATTTAGTCACTTGTATTAAGAAGAGAATCTCTTAATTGTTAGCAAACCTAACTGTCATTGTCTTTTTCCTCAAGACAACATTGCACAGTGCTTTAACAAAACACTTGATTCTGCACATCTAAACTCAAACAGCAATAGCAAAATAATATATATTTAGAAAGTAGTCACAGATATAGAAACAGAAATGTATATGCCTGGCACACTAAGATATCACTAATTATTTACACTGTTTTTAACACATTGTTCACAGGTACTTTTTCTCAATGAACTGGAAGAATATATCATTGTAAAAAGCTTTACTGATAATACGAAGTGTTGAGGATTGACTGATAATGTTCAGCCACCAGTACTGAGTCAATAATGTTATAGGTCTGCTGTGGTCAAACAACCTGTACTGTATTACAGCAAAGCATAATCTATATGGGACTGAAAAATGAGGACTGCACATGTGAATTGTAGGACCACACCTTGAAAGAATAGTGATTTCAAAAAAGGTCATGACCAGTATATGGAGATAAAAAACTAGAACCAATATTCATCCAGAGAAGTACAAAGACCTGCCAACTGCTCTTTTGTCAAAAATTGTCTCCCAGGACCCTCCAAAAATACTCTTCTAATGATAACTTGTAAAAACCCAGTCTGCATTTATTTAGTGAAAGAAAATATAGAGAATCAATTGGATCTTGATGTATGAATACTGACCTAAGAACATAACAGAATTGTGCATCTCCTTTTAATGTTGTATCATTTAAGACAGAGGAAAATCCCAAATCTGAAGGCTGAAGCAAGCAATAATTAATGAAAAGTAACTTGATCATTTTTAAGAATAGAAGAATTAAAAACTGGGGCAATTTACCACTGAACTTTCCATATTTAGGTGTCATTTGAAGAAGACAAGATATCGTTTTAGAAGCTATGAATTTGGTATGAAGTTATCAGCTCTAATAAAGCGTGAAGTGTCTATTTCTGCCACCCGTGCAATGCAGGTGATCAGGAAAGTCTCTTTTTCCCTTAACACTGATTAACGCATTACTTGGAGGCTAGATCTTAACTAGCTTAGGTCTTTTAATGAAATTCCTCTGATCTCAGAACAGCAATAACGCAAAGAAAAACACACACAGAGATTTGGATTTCCTTACATTAGCCTTAAGCAGTCACTGTTATCTGGGTCTGTTTTTCCAGTCATTCAATGATTATCACTGGATTTTTCAAAGCCATGTCAGTTTTAGGCACCCAAATCCCATTGACTTTCAACTTACACTGCATTGACTACAGACCTCATCAACACAAAATGAACCTTTTACTGACCAGGGCTGGTTTTTTTGAGTTAACCACAGCAAATTGGTTACATAATTAAAGCAACAACTTGCCTCATTACAAACAATGAAAACTTTAATCCTCATTCATCCAAAGAATCAAAGTGTGGGAGCTCTAAATCTTGTCTGAAATGGCAGATTAGAACAAACCTTGACAGTGTTAAATGGAGAGAGGGAAATATTTTGGAAGACTTGTACGACAAATTGATCATGCATGACTCTGTTTCTGCCTTAGGGGCAATGTTGATGAACACTGAATATGCTGCTGTACAGAAAAGAGAAACAGATATTTCTCCATTTTAATTTATTCTAGACTTCCTATAATTAGAGGAAATTATTGTTGTGTGGTATTAATTCATCTCATTAGGCAGTTTAAGAAATTTAAGAAGAAACAAATTCACCCCTTCTGCAGAGAATTATGCTTTTTTGAAGGTAGCAAAAAAATCTCAGCCTCCTTTGTAAGAATTAAACAGGATTTCTAATTTTTTTTTCTAAAAGCTACTAGCAGTCTTGTATAAAACCGTATCTGAAGCATATGCAAGATGCAGTTGTTGGGCTTTTTTTCTTCCCTCTCTTTACACAAAAGCTCATGTCTTTCTCAAATAACAATTACTTAGCAAAATGTTTTTGCTCCTATATGGCTTTCCTAGAAACTAGGAGAGAGAAAAATGAACCTTACTCCTTACACCTATCTGTTCCTAAGGATGTCACCACCACTCGAAGTGGTACATACTACTGAAGAAAACAATAGGAATGGTTGATTCAAGAGTCTCAGTCCACAGAGAAAATAATTCTCTGTCTGAGGGAGAAGCTGACTCTCAGAATTCAGCTCTTGTGGTTTTAGATTTTCACCTGCTGTAAAACAGCTAATGTAGTCCATAAATTAAGTCTAGAATTATAATCCACCATAAGCAGTAGTCTGTTGGGTTTTGAATTTGTTGATCTGGGGAAAGGGTAGGTATCCTTCAGAAATGTGGTGTCCAAGACAATAAATAAGCAATAATTCAAGGGAAGCCTCTGGATTTCTTAAGAAGTCATACAGCTCCAGACAGATAAGAAATAGAAGACCATCTTCAGGTTAAATGTCCGTGTCCTTCAGTCATTCCAGATGAGGAACCTCTGAATAGCCCATCTCCTCTTCACCTTTCTGGAGGAGGTGGGTGGAGCACTACAATCATTTCCATCCATCCCTGAAGAAGAAAACCCTGTAAGTTTCTCTGCCTGTTCAGAGTAGTGGCCTGTTTTGAATGGCTGGTTTGCAGTGCTTTGCTGTATAGTAGGATCATATACTTTTCAAAGTCACTAAATGTCTCGTATAACCAGGGAAATCAGGCTGTTGTGGTTTGTTATAATTTGATTTAAGGCTTTTTACTCTGAGTAAACAAGAAAGTTGTAAAGAACATTTTCATAATCCAGAGTAAAAAAACCAACCAAACAAACAAAAAAACAACCAAACGAACAAAACACAAGCAAAACCAACTTCAGTGCAGACACCATATTATGCCTGTACAGTACCCAAGCTATCAGATATTCTTTGTGTGTGTGTGTGTGTGTGTGTCTTGCAATTAAAGTTGAAGCAGGTTGTTCTGAGTGCAAATCCCTTATATGCTACTATCCCCCATTTGGCTGACTTCTCATCTCAAGACAGAATTGAACCACATGGCTTGGGATAAAGAGTGCTTAGATAGATATGAAAAAACGTGCCTCTCAGGTGTTATAAAATGCTTTCTTTTTTTTTCAGAGAAAGAGCCAGTATAATATCAGATTAGTGTACTGCTATGATCCCCCTATCTTTTGTTCTCTTGCTCTGATGTCAACATAAAACCAGGCTGATGATTTTATCTAAAGTATGGGCCCTCTGCCTTATAATAAGTCTTTCTTTGTTTTTTTCTGTGTACGTGTGGCTCTGTGAGTGTATCCACTGAAGAAGCAATTTTTTCTTTTTTAGCTGTTCCAAAGCAAACTGTATATGTTGTACAAAACATATTTCAAACTAGTTCTAAACATTGATTATATGCAAAATACCTGATGGAAAGCAGTGTGGATGCTTAGGTATCACACTTAAAGAGTCAACTTTTTGTTAGAGATTGGAAAATTTCCTTGAAAAATGAGCAAAAGTCAGCATATCCTTTATAGATAACAATGGGGAAGTGCTATGACCCTTACTGCTAGTTATGACTTACGGTGAAGCACACATCTGAGGCAGTCCCTGCTATTCCCAGAAAAACTTGTCTCCCTTTTTCAGTTCACACTCTAGGATTAATACCTACCTACCCCAGGGCCTTGGGTTATCTATTCAGTGGAGCAGGAACACAGGTAGTGTTCTCTTCTATCCTTCTGTTGCAGGATCCAATCCAGAAAGACTTAGGAGGACCAACTCTTGGTTTCAAGACTGGTGCCACCAGCAGGACTTTGGGTTTTTTGACCACGGGTCAATCTACATGAGGCCTGGCCCACTGGCGGCTGATGGGATACAGCTGTATCAAAGGGGAAGATGGATTCTAACATGGGAGTTGGCTGGGCTCATTGGCAAAGATTTAAATTAGATTTAAAGGGGGAAGGGAGATAAAGCAGGCTCAATGTAGACAAGCCTAGGACATTTGTGGGACAGCGTGCCAGCTCCATTGTAATCCCAGTGGTTGTAGGGGACAGTGGACTATGTGGTACCCACAATGGTAACAGATGTTCTCTACTAAGACCCTGAAGTGTCTATATACCAATGCAAGAAGCATGGGAAATAAACAAGATGAACTAGAAATCTGGGTGTGGTTGCAGGGCTATGATCTCATTGCAATTACAGAGACATGGTGGGAGAGCTCGCACATCTGGAATGTAGTAATGAATGACTATGTACTTTTTAGGAAGGATAGACTGACAAGGCAAGGTGGTGGAGTTGCTCTCTATGTGAGTAATCCACAAGCTAAACTCCACAGATAAATCAGAATAAAATTCCAAAGCTAAAAGGGTTATTTTTTTTTTATTTTTTTAGAAGTGACTGATTTTCAGCCTATAGTTAAACATGAATAACCTTCTTCCTGATGCTGTTTAGTTCAGAAAGAAACAGTTTAGAAGTTTACAGAAAGACAGTTGGCAGGGAGTGACTGTTTACCAGTAATATTAGATGCATCTGTAAACCACTATTCCCAAGAAGAGATTTGTGAGTGTCAGTGTATGTGCATGTGCAGCGGATGTCATCTATTTATTTCCACTCTTACTATGTGTGTTTGTACAATTCACTGTATTTCCCTGATCTTTCCTTTTTTTATGTTGTTTTTGTTTTGTTGTTTTATTTTATCTTTTTTTTCTTTCCTGAATCTTACTTTATTCCTTTCTCTCACTGTGATTAAAATGTTGTGATCACTAATATCAGACATAGCATTATAGGTGCTTAATTTAAAAAATATTTTTAAAAAGCCAACCGTGATAAAGTGGAAATGCGAATGTGAGACAGAATACAGAAGAGCTGGGGATGTGACAACTTAGATAATTAATTAGTCCTTTTCATGTCAGCAGAGGGGTGTACATATTTTGATTTTTTGCATACATTCTCATTCATGTGTCTTTTTTTTGTTTTGTTTTGGTTTGGGGTTTTTTTTGATGCCTAGACAAGTGAAGCCTTTAGCTTCATCCTGGATTTGATGAAGTGTCTGGTCTGACTACATGGATCTGAATGACGTGTGTTAGCACCCTGCTTATTATCCACTCTTCATCTGCAGCAG
>JANIJG010018789.1:0-25858 GCA_024611175.1 Megaceryle torquata
CCTGCTCTCAGCAGGGGGGTTGGACTAGATGACCTCTAGAGGTCCCTTCCAACCCAGACATTTCTATGTTTCTATGTTATTTGCAGAATGATTTTGAACCAAAACCAGTCTTCACTGAAAAGCATTCATATTGGTTGATATTTCTCATGAAAAAAAATTTATAAAAACTCTGTATGATTTGTTTAGACTCTAAAGAAAAGAATTACAACAAATGTCAGCACAAATTTCTCAGCATTTCTAATGTTTTGAACTTCACCTTGGAAACTCTGGATGTAATTTCTGATATTTCCTTTTTTTTTTCCTTTGGTTTGTTTTTTGTTTGTTTGTTTGTTTTGTTTTTCTTGGTTTGTTTGTTGTTGTTGTTGTTTTTTTAAAGCAAATTTCTGACTTCAAATTGCATTACCTGGTGTTTATATTAAAATATCACGTGGAGGAAGGCTACTAAGTAGTTCTTACCCTTCTTTCTCCTGTAATAATTCTTCCATTATGCCTTTACATTGTAGGGCTGCTTCTGTCAAGTCACTTGACGTATAGTGAAATAACCTGAGAATGGAATCTTGCAAGAGAAGGAAAAAACTAGGAAGACCAGTCTTATCCTTTGAGATGAGGACTAAACTCAGAGCCAAGAAAAAAGCCTGTGTATTAAGTTTAGCAATACTATTAACAGCACATATATATATATATAAAAATATATGTTTAAAATATATGTTTAAAGTAACTCAGAACGAATGCTGGTTTTATTACCCTCCTATTCCTCACAGGAACCTAGTGATGCAGAATTGATTCCCCTACTCTCTGATATAAATGATGACTCTCCATTAATCACTGTTTTACAAGTGTTTTTGCATATAGGTAAACTGCACAATTCTGTTTCTGAAAAAAATATAGTTTGAATAATAATGAAACAGCATTTTGTAAAAGATATATTCTCTTGATTTGTTTTACTGTCATAAAATGGCTGACGACATGGAAAGTATACGCACAGTTTGTCACATTGCTTTCCTAGTTAAAAAAAAAAAGTAACTGTTATTGCAATAACAAATATCTTTAATCAGAAGGTGCTTTCTAGAGTTTAGGTATAAGGACAATAAATGGGCATGTGGAAACTCAGATTTCTGGAATGACCTTGTAAATGTTCAGTATTTGAATAACAATTCTTTTATAAATAGTTTGGAAACTAAATAAAAATCTCTAATATGGCATCTGCATAAAAACTAGTATTCTTGCCTACAAAATACATATCTTAATTGATTTTTTTTTTTTAAGGCTTGAATTCATTAAAATATAGTACAATTATAAGTAATTAATATTAAATGTAATATTGACACTTTCAATTTTTAAATTATCAATTTGTCTAATTTGAAATTATGAAATTTTTTTTTAATGATGGCATGATCAAATGGATGTGATGCCGGATAAATGAAGTACTTTGTATTCATCGTGTACTTGGTCATGCACCATAACTTCAAATGGACAAAATGGAACCATAAGAAGGCTGAAATTTTAAGATCTGCAATGAAAATGGAATAAATTCATAAAACTTAAGAGTGCTAGCCTCATATTATGAGAGAAGAATAAATTAATATTGTGCCAATTCTTTTTCCCCTTACAGTCTTTGTCACAATAATGAAGTACAGTAGTCTTTTAATACACAGAATTGGTAGGATGCTAGTCAATCCCAATTCAGTCTCAGAGGCTTTTAGGAAAATGAGGTATGAAAAAGCCTGTCATAGGCTTTAGCTTCAATTAACATTCTGAGATCTCAGGTAGTATGTTGGAAAATGATAGTACCTTGTCACAATAATAATTGTGAGAACGACAGATATCACGGACAACGCTAATTTTTTGTTTCTTGTATTCTATAATGATGATAAGAATGGCCTTATTTTGGACAGGCAAAGAAAAAGAACCCATTTATAGATGTTAAACCTTTCAGCCTTGCAATCTGCTTTCCTCTAAAGAAGCACATCAGACTAAGAGAAACTGCTTGAAATGAGGTAAGCAGTACAACATAAGTCTTAACAGCTTTCCAGAAACATACGAAACAGCTGCAGTTTGGTACATAAAACTAATGGTGCACTGTAGACTCCCAGCTGTAGAGCAGACAGATGGCAGCATACAGCCATACATTTGTGAAATGAAGTAGAATTTCAACACCAACTTGTTGAACCAGGTTCCCAGGGACTCACAGAAATTCCATACAAGTTTGACAAGGTGTCTTACCATGACTTCATGGCCTACTTACAGGTAAAAGAAGAAAAAAACAACAAACCAAAGCAATGACCCAACAACCCCAAAAAAACAAAACAACAAAAAACACAAACCAAACCAAAACAAAAACCACCACAAACCCGAACAACTGTTCACTGTTTTTACTGGTACCTTTTGGGAAGAAAAATATAGGTAACTGAAAATCAGGCTACAAGAATGAATTATAAACCTGACATAAATAAAAAATGCTGTTTATAATAACCCAGATATATAAGCAGAAAGATATATTTGTTATTATATATTCTTTAAATGGGTTACTTGTCTGCATATGGTCTTACAAAAACCAGTTACAAATGTAGAATAATGTATGGTTTCAGTTTGCATTCATACATTTACGGGGTTGTTTTATTTTTAAACTCTTGAGTATTGATACTCATGAAGATTTCCAGTGACTTCAGTGCATCACACTTATAAAGCAGGAATTATATTTATGTTGCTGACTTTCCAAATGAGCAGAACATGTGCAAGCATATTTAGGAACATCACATGATATCCAGTAGAATTTTGTCAAGAACTTGCAGCAGGAACTATTAACTCCTATATGAGCATAAACAATACCTTATGGGAAAAGAAAATTAAAAAACTTCCATTCTGACAGGAGAACTCACATTGTTTAGAAATTGCTTGAATACACGAGGTTTGTAGTGTAAAGCAGGTGAATAGTAAAATATGAAAATTACAAAAATTAGGTCGGTATCCCTATCTACCAAAAAAACTATAGCACTTAAAGAAATACATTGTCACTTACTGGATGATTCCTCATTTCAAGGCCTGCCTAAGAAGAGAGTTCATGATGGTATAATTAGACAGGAAGGATCTCTTCAGCAAGGATTTCCAGCAGAAGTGGTAAGGTATAGGAAGAGTAAGAAGGGGGCTATAGTTCTAGTTGAAGTGGAAATTGTTACCCTGTATTGTCAAAAGACTATCATCTGACTGGAGAAGTAGGGAGAGCATTGATGAGGAGTCCTTTCTCTGTTACTACAGTCAAGTAGCAGAAAATCTGTACAGGAAGGTAGAACAAAAGAATAAAATTCATCTGTTTATGCAAGCATTGTTCATTTTGCACAAAATGCTTCTTTCATACGTCCAGATTACTTTGGCTCAAAATGACTGAGATTAGCAGACCCAAGGCTGTTATTTCTATTTAGCATAAGAAAACATCCTGTAAACTGCAGACCAATGTAGTATTTACTTCAGTGAAGAAGTGTGCAGGAGTTGTTCCTCTATAATCATCTTTTATCAAGGAGTTTTCATATTGTAGTCCCCTTTTCTGTCACCATCTAACCCAGCACTCAATCTCTTCTCATATTTAGTTTGGGAATAGCTGGAAAAATTAATTCCATCTCCCATCATCAAGGGAATCATTGTCTTTGGGAGGACAAGTAGCATGGGGAATTTGCTCAACTTTGCTACATCTGGAAAGACCACAAAGTAGATCAGTTACTTTCTCTTCATAGCATCACTTTTTCAAGTAATTTTAAATTTTTTTAAAAGCAGCACATCCTTTCTCCTGCTGCTGTTAGCAAGATTAGTGGGGCCTTCTGCAACATAAGACACAGAGTAAGACACTCCATGTTAGAGCGCATTGGTGCAAGAAAGTGGTATTAAACAAAGGCTGTGTCACCCAGAGAACACAAGCTAAAAAAATTAAGACACATATTAGTTTAAATCCATAGCATTATTTCTGAAAACAAAAATCTTTAAAAAAAGAAAACCTTTTAAACCTTAAAAAAAAATCAAACCCCTGAAATACAGTGTCACAGTCTCCCCATAGCCTATGGAAATATGGGTGAAAGTGTATTGCTAACACCTTTGTTTTCCGGCTTATTTCTTAAGGATATTAGGAAATACTTTTCACTATATTTTTTGCTTCCCTGCTGTACCCCTAGTGATTTCTGGGGCTTTTTTAACTCATTGGCTAATCTCAGACATATTTGATAAAAGTAAACCTGTTAGCTATTAGGATTCTAAAAGGTTCAGGCAACTAACAGGTATGCAGAAGGGCTACATGTATTAGTGCTCTCCGTAAGAGAAAGACTGGAGCTTGGGTACAAAAATTATTTGACACCAGAGCATTCAGATGGGACAGAACTGTTACAAATATTTAGTTAAAGACCATGTCTCATTCAAAGGCAAAAATAATATAGAAAGCCTTAATGAATTAAGCACCATTATTTCCAGTATTGAAAACAAAACACTGGAAACGTCCTTTTGGTATTATACAGCTTTTTCATATGTTGAACATGATTTACATGTTCAAACAAATATATGATAATTTTTCAGATAATTCAGATTTACACACATGGAATGCAAGATGAAACAGCCTGAGATTCCTCTTCTGAGCAGAATCTTCACAAAAAGAAAGCCAACTAGAACTACTATTCTCTGTTCCATCTTCCATCAGTTCTGTTTTCAGCCCAGTGACCTGGCTGTCTCTTTAGTCTTAAGTCATCCCTGTAAATGTATTCTGGCTTATTTGGCATGGAAGAAAAGAGAAGGAGGACTATATGACCTGGTACTACAGTTATATAACAATTAAGAGGAAGAATATTTGGTTTCAAATCCACAGACTACAGTGGTTTACAGCTACTGTGCTGTTTAGGAGGTTGTCCTTGGGAATAGACCTGTTCTGTGGTTTTGGATGTCAAGATTAAATTACTTTAATTATTTTGGGAATCTTCATCCTTAGAATTTGTGCAACAGTTTCATGTTTGCATATGGTTTGGAATGAGTCCTGAGCTAATTAATCATCATGGTGTCATTTAAACTATCTAGTTGAATTTAACGCTCACTAAAGGCTTTGCCAATCTGTTCACCAGGATGTAGGCAAAACACAGGTAGCAATGTCAGCAGCTGGGTTCCTCTATCTCATTAGCTGATGGGTTGGTTACATTTTTAAGGTCATTTTTTTAGGTCATCATTTACATTATAGAAATCAAAAGACACTTCATCAAGTGCTTTCTTTGTTTCCAAATTCTGCTATTCAAGTTGCCCTTCTTAAATCAGGTTTTATAAGGTAACTTATAAAAGGTAACTGCTATTGCCTTCTGCTTCCCCACAGACAAGAAGCACAGCTAGTTTGCTTTTCAAAGCTTTTTCAGCTGAGCATGGGGTTCAGAAGACTCTTCATAAACAGCAGTGTAGTGTCTCTCAGGCAGCTCTCTCTGCTGATAAGAGCATGATTGTAAGAGATCAGTCTTTGTGGCTACCCTGATTTCAAAATTGGACATGGATGGCCAATTCTATTCAGATACACCTCTGAAGTCAATGTGACTTCTCTTTCCTCATCTTTTAAACAGACATAAACTCTGAACTGCAGCATGGACTATTCAAATGCACCATGAAATGGGTTTAGATGGTAGGAAGAATTCAGCTGAGGCTCCTACAGTATTATGTTAAATGCAATGGCATTTGCCTCATAGCAGCTTGTACTCAATACTTGTTACACAGATTGACATAATTTATGTCCATTTCTATAGTAGTAGTAATTGCATCTTTGTGAATTCTTTACTTTTACTTTACTTTTACTAATGGCATGACTTCAAGATAAAGCAGGCAAGGTAGAGAGGTAGGGAAGCTGTCTGTATCTCCAGAATTGCAGAAGAGATGGCATGGACATAAACAGAGGTGAAATAATGTGACAGAACAGAAAGAAATCCAAAGCTATTAGAGCATTAGTTGGATTAGTCATTAAAATTATTCATAGTCTGTCCTATTTCTATCAGCCTATCTGTGTAAATGAGGGATAGAAAGATGTTCAGATTTTCTACAATAAAGCTTGTACATTTACTTCCCAAATAGCTTTTCTTCAGGCCAGTTACACCAACAAAGTGTTGGGGAGGGACTTTGTTTTCCTTTGCAGTAAATGGAATATGGACTTGGTCAAGGTGACACTTTGAATAGATCTGGAATTCTTTAGCATACATCTGATAAAGCGTACAGTATAAGAAAACACTTTCAATGTCATTTCTCTGCTGGCTGCTAAATTATTTCTGCCAATCAGACTAATGAATGCACTGGGTTACATTTGTAGTCCTTATTTATATAGTTAGATTTAGAATCCCCCTCATAATCCTCCTTTAAATTAATCCCCATTTATAACCTCATTTTAATTGCATATCTCACAAATGCCTATTTTCTATCGGAGAACAATCCAAATTTGCATATCTTGCAAATTCCTGTTTTCTGTGGGAGAACAATCCAAAAATGAACCATCAAGGAAGCAACAGCAGAGAAAGAACATTTCAGAAGAGACTATTTCAAAACATATTAGTGGGGCGTGTGTGGGGGGGGGAGATAAAAACGATTATTTTTGCATCATGTCATTCCTGCATGACTTGAAGATTGAAGCAGCCTCTTTATGTTGTTACATGAACTACCCTAGTTCTCTTCAGATAACCAGGTTCCATTGCCATGGTTCAGAATTATAATAATGCAATGTCTTTGCTTAACATTTTTTGGGCATCCATAAAAATATATAAGTAACAAAATATATTTTTAAGTAATTTTGCTGATGTGTCAGAGGAGGATAACATTACCTAAGAACTATACCAAATCCCTGAAGATGGCTCTGCACACAAGCCAGCACACTTTAAAATCTCACAGGTCTTTTCCTTGAGTCTGATTGATGAGCATGGCTGCAGTGGAATTTATGAAGTAGCAGGATGCACAGCTGTCTGAGCAGCATGAGAAAGAGGGACTTGAACTGGACTGGAGCAGAAACACATCCTGAAGAGACTGGGTCACCTGCACATGATGCTTTCTGCCTGATTTTTGTCTCTGCAGCCACTGTCATGATAACATGCATTTTCTTTAAAAGGGATAACATTTTTTTTGAGAGAAGCAACATACATATTTACATCAACAGAAAGGAAACTTTGTCTCATAGGTTATTTTGGGTACCTTAATATACCTTATCTGCTTCTTACTATTCCTTCTTGATGGCATTTCATAATCTGTCTGACCATACCAAAACACTGCTGCCACCTTTGAAATTGTCTTAACTGTAGGCATCTTCCTCTAAGGGTTCATGGCCAAAGCATTTTGTACTTGAGACAGTAGTATGAATCTTGCATTTATACTTACAAATGAAGGCATGAAGGCATAATAGCTATGCAACCAATTTTTTTTTTTCTTTTTTTAGCAGAAATACTAATACATAAATTAGAGCAGAAAGAAAAATTTAAAATGAAAACAAAGGACTGAATTATATGGATAGTTACAGCACATATTACTGCCCTATGGAAGTGAGGTAGATGAAGAAGATTGCTTTCCCGCCTTTGATATTGGGAATTATACCTAATATAATTTAAAAATAGTAGAATCACTCAGTTTCATTCTTCTGTCTGTGACAGCTTTGTTAGTGCTTTGGTCTGAAAGCTATTTTTAAAATGTGTTTAAGTGAGGAGGCTGAATTATGAAGAAGGTAGATGAAACTGAAGACAGACTAACAGCCATATGTATTTTTCCTGAGTAGTCACCTATAGTATTTGTTGTATTTTACTTTATATCTACTTACAGAGTTTCAAACAGCTAGATGGGATTAGTTACTTTTTTTTTTTCTGTCTGCCTTCTTAGAATTTGTCTTCTCGTGTTTTGGCTGCAGTTCAAAAGTGACCCAACATTTTCAAGATATATGAAATATTACAATTCACATTTTGTACACTTCTTGAATACATTTTTCAGTGAATGAAATCATTATATATGAATGTTATAAAAAATTTAGAATACTGTAAATAGTTACAACTGGGTAGAGAAGAACTTCCCTTTAAATTCCCAGTTTACATAGCCCATCTTAATTTAATAAGTGAAATATCTTCTCCAAGATATAAATTTTTAGCCTACAGAACCATATTTGAGACTTTCTCTTATTTTATATTTGGAAACAAATAATACTATGTAAGCCATCCTTATCTTTCAAAATCCAGTCTATCATCCTGGATAATTATATCATTCTGATTATCATACTATCTAAGAAACTGTTTAATAAAAAAAAACAATTATAGACTATTAATTTGAAAAATAGTATATTAAAAATTCAGTTAAAAAAACTAGTGAGATAGAAACACACTTAATTTCCCATGGATTTATTCTTTAATTATTATTCCCCTAGCTTTATAGTTTGGTAGTTACATAAATATTGTAGTTACTGTCAGTGTCCAATAAAGCATTTTTAAGCACTTTCTTTGAAACTGCAAATCAACTAGTTTATACCTCAAAAATCTGCAAAGGAAGATGAAGAATAACCCAATGATTCAGAAGTTATTTAATATTCACTTGTGATATTTTGGCTATCAGCAGGAAATGCTTTCAAACTACTAACAGCATTTCATAGTTCTTTTGCAAAAGTGCACACTTTGGATTTTAAAGATTCAATGTATTTGTGAACAGTGGTAATTTAAAACAACCTTTCTGTTTCAAATCATCCATATTAATTTTATATCTAGTGTTGTATGTGTCTTAACCTTCAAGTAATGGCTGTTGATAGAAGAGCTGTAGGACATCTGAATAAAATGTAAAGCCATCAGGGGAATGATTTTAGGCTAAGGCTTAGGCTGTGCTTCATAACTATATTTCTCTCAAAGAAGAAAAAAATCCCAACAAGTGCTTCTTGCTGCAATCAGCATATATTTTCCATCTTGTATAAGATGCCCCATTTGAATTTCATTTTTGTGTGACTACTATCACCAACACTTTCCCCTGGGTACAGAGAAAACTAACTTTTTGATCAGAATTTAATGTACAGCTTTGTACTAGTGGAATTCTACATGGTTATGATTAATGACCTACCTATTGCATTTTCATAAGGGTTGGAACTTCAATGTATCAGCTAAAATATTTTCCTTATTGAAGTCAATAACAAAATTCCCCTTGACTTAAGAAGTTTCAGAATTTCATTCACTGTCCTTTGATTTCACATTGTTCTTGATTGTTCATTTTTTGAGTATTCAGGAGATGATATGAGAGATGACAAAATACGTATTTTTATCTATTCATATTCTTTTAGATAAGCTGCAAACAGCTGTTGTTTCTTAAAAATACTTAAGTGATCTTGCTATGCATGCAGAAACCTGGACTTCAAATATCACTGTCAAAATCATGTGAAAGCAACACACTGAATTGGTACTTCTCTTGTAATATTTTAGATACATACACAAATACATGTACGTACAAGTTTCAGTAATTACATAGTCATATAACTGAACACAGAAATGCATTTTGAATATCTGATTTTGCCATGACCTGAAGATGAGAAATTTGATTGTATTCCAGGCCTGAAAATTCTTCAAAGTCTCTACTAGAAAATAGTTTTAACTTCTTAAATAAGCAATGGTTTGATCACTTTTCCTCATCTATTAAATATGACAGTCTAATACTAAGTGAAAGTAAATCTAATACTAAGAAAAGGCTTTTCAGCATGTTCTTTCCTTTGGCCCATTGTAGAGTGTCAGCGTTGCGGAGCCAGAAGGAAAGCTTTATGGGTTCACTCTGTATGACAACATGGGAACCAAATACACAAATTATGAAAATAAACACCAAGCCCAATATGATTCAACATTAGTACCTGATATTTTATATCCACTAAAGTACTTTGTCTTCATATGTTTCTGTGCTTTTGGATCCTTATATTTATCTCCATTAACTGTGCAGGGTTTCAGAGTGATCCACTTAATGTGGCAGTGTGTCATACTAACTAAAATGCCTAATTACAAGAGAGAATGTCAAATATATATAAAAAAATAAAAATAGGAAAGAAAACAACCCACAACCATTAAGACACCAAGAGACAGTATTTATGCTTAAGATGAGCTCTGTGACTTCATTTACCTTTATGTAAAACAGGCATTTACATGCATTTATTAATTATATAGACACTTTGTGAGACTCAACATCCCAATATCTTGGGTGGAAGGGGTCACAGTATTATCATAAGAAGAAAGGTACTAGAGCCTCCAAAAAATTTCTACCTGAACAGCCGGATTATATCAGGAGTTGAATGTCAGTTCTTCCCAACAAAATGCTGGATTTGTCAGGAGAGAGCAATATCAAATGGCAGGGAGGTGTATATGTACACATGCAGTTGACCTAGAATAGTAAAACATATACATAATAATTTGTAACTGTAACCATTACATAGAGTAGATTAGCAGCTGAAATTGTAAAAAGGCATACTAGAACTATGACAGCAGTCTTAGCGAAGATACCCAAGGAGGTTTGCAGAATCCAATTTTATGCTTTTACTTGCAAGAAGTATGAACACAGAGATAAAAAGCTGGTATGTTTCATCTTCCCTCCAACTTGACCAGGTCGAATGGAATTCTGGCTATCAATAAAATAAAAGGTTGATTGAATTTTGATGCTCTTTCATGAGAGTGAATAATAAAACACAAAAACTTAATCTTTTACCATGCTCCAAGAGAAAGTCCCCCCACATTCTATGTTTAATTAACATTTGATGTCATTCCATTTAAAAATCAGTGATATACACTACCATTGGATAACAATAATTTCATTTCAATTTGATTAGATGCGCTTCAGCTTATTGTCATAGTCATTAACTACATTCTCTGCAATGGGAATGTAACACTAATCTGTTTGTTTGGATTAATTTCCCACAGTCAAACAACCAGGGAAGAAGTTAAGTGCTCTTTCTGGGTTTTCCAGATCTGTAACTTGAGGAAATCAAGTTCTGAATCAAAAGTGTGAATTTGAGATTACTGTCCCTGCTATTAACATAGGTATAAAAAAAATGAAGTTCCAATAAAGTGACAGGCTGAGGGTACTTACCATAACTTACCATGATTCACAAATTGATTTTCTGGCCTCACATATCTTTAAAAAACAGTTGGTCTTTTTAAATACTGTCATTTTCATAAGCTGATGGGTAAGACTGAGATTTAGAGCCTCCCAGCAAACATTCCTGCCATGATCCAATTCTCAAAAGAACACATTCACAATATGAACTCTCCAATTTTGTTTTTCTGCTGTACATTGTTTGTGAAAATCCTTGAGAGCCCCAGGAGTATTCTTTTGCTGTATATCTGTATTCACATGAAGATTCTCACCCTTCAGCATTTCTTTTGCAACTGAAGCTAATAGGACTTTCCTTTGTAAGCAACCAGGGAGTATATATCTGTATCACAAATTCTGTCAGTGATTTATTTTGGTTTTAGTCAAAATATGAGTAAAACTGATCATAGGATAACATTCTCTCATCCTTTTGAGATCTTCTGCTTAAATTTGTCTTGATTCAGAATACAGACTGACATTAAAATGAAGTTAAATATTACAGGTGGCCCCAGACCCATCTACAAAACCAGACATGAATCCTTGGCTACTCAAGATTCAGTATTGCATGTATAGGTTTGAAATACCATATACCTGGGTGAAGGAGCACCTTAAGGAGAACTTCAGGCATCTAAGTATCTAACAATCTTAAATGTTCAAGTCAAAATCTTCTTAGGAAAACAGTACCTTCCCACTCTGAACAAGCCATGGTCTTACCAGAAGGTCACTCTGAAGGATTCTCAAAACCAGAGTCATCGTTTAAATGTTGACTATCTTGAACACAGGTATTTCTGTGCTGAACTGAGGGAAAAATAGCACAGAAAATATAAACAATGGATGTTTGAATAACTAGATGCAATGTTTACTGAAAGAGCTAAACATCAGAGTAGCCCAAATACAAAGCAGTGGAAAGTTATCTATTGCTAATTTGTATTTTAATTACAAATTACCTTCAACAGACTATAATCTGGTCTTTTCAGAGAAAAGAACCATAGGGCTCTTATTACTTTTATTACCAAGCTGCAGCAACATAGGCTTTTTACAGGCATGTGCATTTACTCAACCACCGACCACCACAAGGTGTCCTCTTCTCCATAATTGCTCTCTAATAGAGACAGGGAATAGCACTCCTCTTTCAAATGGAGTTTTCTCATTAAATTACAATCTCAGTCTCTGAATTTAAGTGACTCTTTCTACTCTATTATACTCATTTAATTTTACTACGCAGGTGTTTGAAGGTGGTTTGGAAAAATACTTAAATGTCTGAACATCTGGAAATAAAGTTTATACACTGCCATGTTATGATGGTATGGTAGTGTATAAGCTTTTTTTTTTCCAGCTTAAAAATTGTACAGCTATAACTATGTAAATTCTGTGGAGTTTATAATTTAAAAAAAGACATCAACAGCTTGCTAACACAGGGATCACCAGTAGTTCACATTTGCCATAATAATGTTTTTCAGGTAGCCATCACTGCATTGATGATACTTTGCCTCTCCTGGGAAGGTTTTCTACTCAGACAGGAAAGCCAGTAGTCATGAAGCCTTTTGCATAATACAGTCACTCTGACACCATAGCTACTGTTACTACAAACGTCAGAACCATCCTGCATGTCTTCTACCTAGTCTTAGAAAATTATGTTTAGTTGCATAAAGGTTTTGAAGAGCAATCACACAATTTATTAGAGGATAGAAAGAGATATCTAAAACCAGCATCTGATCCATTGCAATTGTTTGTCTAGATGTAGTTTGGCTGCAGAGTCAGTTCCTTAAAAATGAGGATCGTGTTCCATAAAGTCAGATCTGGATCTTTGCTGCTGTGCTTTCCAAGTATTTGCTGTGTACCCAGCATCAAGCAGTGCCTCATTCTGTTGGTTTGTGGGTAACAAGTTGAAGTATTAACATGTGGAAAAGTCAAACCTTCAAGAAAAAATTATTATTTTTTTTTAATTGAAAGCTCTTGTATCATGTCTTTTTTCTGTATCTTACAAAACAGTGTCACTTTGTCTAATATTTTATGTTGCTTTTTATGTCTACATCTTTAAAATTTCAAAGACGTTTGAATAGTAGTACACAATAATCAGATAGGCATCTGTCAAGCCCAGCTGCGGTGATATCCTGTGGCTGGCTTGGGCCAGAGTGATTGATCAGATATTCTCTTTTGCTGTGACCTCCTGTAGAAGTCACAAGCAGAGTGTTTGCAGACTACATCTGCTTATTCATCCTCAGCCAATTCTGATCTCTTAAATTCAGAACAGTCCTATATACATAAGAGAGAAAGCTAGCATGGTAATGCAGATCCTGGGAAGAACAGGCATCTTTTTCTAGTAACAATATGACAAATATATTGCAAAAGTAATTCCAACACTTAAGCCAATATTATATCATTAAGTATGAAGTGCAGGATTTTCGACCTTCCTCACTGGCAAAGCTTTTAAAATCTTATCAAACATATCTCATTGTATTTTTCACTTTTTATAGTCTTTTTCTCTTTGCTGGTATTGCAAATACAATAGTGTGTTTGCATAGTAGTGGGCTTTTGTGTTAGTTTTTTTACTTGCAAGTTGGAAACAAATGCTTTAATTCTAAAAAAAATTTAACTATTAAAAATATGACTCACTAAATCACGAAGCTCTTAAGCACTTCAAAATTAGCTCATGTACTACTTCGGAAATTAAAGCTTATGGAAGTCAAACATTATTTGTCATTTACCTTAGTGCTAATATGTTAGGTGTCTAATATTTGCTAATGTGCATCCAGACTACTACCCCTAGTGAGGGTGTCATTCAGCCACTCATTTGGGCATACCTCTAATTTTAGACATGGACCCATTGAATCCAGCTCTTGCTTGAAGACAGCAACGTAATTTAGGACCTTGCTGGATCAAGACCCAAAGAATGTTCATTTCAATCTACAAGAGCAACCATTACAGAGACTGTAGTTTAAACCACTTGAAAATAAGAATTCTAACGTATTTACATCCCTTCTGTACTTGTACTTAGAGACAAATGATCCTCAAGATCCTCCAGTATATTGCATCCCAACACATTAGCTGACTTGCCTAAAGACATGCTTCATTTAGTGTCAGAAACAGGAAAAAAAAATCTCTTTTCTCAATTAATATCTCCTTTTCTGTTATCCTTCCATTTCTGTTCTCTCCTGTCACTCCCTCCCACCCCTTTCTCCCCCAGAAAGACTAAATGAAAAATGTACAGAAAGGTCAAGGGCAGAGAGTTTTGTTACTGATACCTAGAAGTGGTTTACAGTTAAGTACTGAAAAGTACAGTCAGGAGTCATCTGGACATATTCTTATCCCTAAAGGAAGATGAAGCTTCCACCAGCAAATACATGCTATGGCCTTGAGTATATCCCATCAGTGCTAGGCTATGAAAACAGTAACATACTATACTACCCTTCTTTCCTACCCTTGATCTCGCTAAACATTTATTTCATATCTATCAATCCATTCAGTATTACTTTCTATTTTATATTGTACTTAGTATTTCTGGAAAAAAATATTTATTTCTCATTGGTATGGCATATGGCACAGTCATTTAAAAAATACATTTCCTGGTTATTTTACTTCTTTATGGTCTGTCTTTGCCTCCATTTCTTTTTTTTTTTTTGCAGCTCTACTCACAGGCTTTTTACTCAAAGCATCAGGATTGCTGCATTTAGTGTTGCTCTCTAGATGACTTTTGACTTTTATTTTCTCTGTCTCTCTGGATTCTTTAATGGATCTGATTGATCAGAAGACAATAGAGCTGACACTTTAATTCAGGACTACCCAGTCTATGCTTCTGAAATTCCTTAGAGTGCACTGAAATTCCAAAATATGCTACTTTTGATTAAAGCAAACTTCCAAACATGTAAATTTGGCTTTAAAAATATTCAGATTTTTTGTTCTCATGTTTAGAATATATCTGAAAACAGGAAGGGGGAGAAAGGAAATATTAGTTTAAAAAGCACACAAAAATCAGTATTATTGCTCCACCATACTACAAAAAAAAATATAAGGGAGGGTTTTGAATGAAACAAGGATCAGATGTTCACATTCTCTACAAGTGAACTTCCTGATCCCATCTAACCACAATATCAGACAATATCTAAAACCACTCTCTTAATCAGGCAAAGATCTCGGGGGAAAAAAGAGAATGTACATATATATTATATTACAGTACCACTCCTTCAGACTTCCAGATATATAACTTAGTATATAACTTATAGAATAATATATAACTTTTAGAATTAATAAAATATATAAAAAAATCTATTATACTAATGCATTTTACATCAGAAAAAGCCATGATACATAATTGGTTGGATGTTCCACCTTTATTAAGCTGTGGTTTACATTACAAACCTACTCAAGTTTACCATATTTAATGCCTTTGCAATGTTTGCCCTTTTTAACTTGAGAATTTTCTCCCAGCTTCAGGTGTCTTTTAAGGTCCTGTTGTGAAGAACTTTACATGACTCCTTTCAGAATTTCCTAAGTCTAGTTAAGGCATTTACTAATCCTTTTTAAGAAGGTAATTCCAATACTGTAGAATTACCATGTTTTCTCTTGAGAACCAGAGAGGTCCCAGCTATAAAGCTTTCCCTATCCCTGGAGCAACAGGACTGAAACATCGTTCTGGAGAGCTTAAGCTGGCATTTTAATTCTGCAGGGGAAACAATGCCTTTATTCTTACTTTAGACTAATTAATAAAAAAATAGAATCTGGACTATCATCTGACCCTGGCAAGAGAAGTTTTTCATTTTATATCTAGATTTCAGATTTCTGTTATCATAATGAATGAATCTGCAATGTACACTGCTGTTTCAGTAACACTTACGAGGGATTACCTACTGTCATTACCTGATTATGTCTAATTTTCTCTAAAAAAACCCAATTTTCCTGAGAAACTACAGTAATGTAAATTATTATCGTTCATATGCTTAGATTTTTTTTGAGAAGATTTTAAATACTGAAAGGACTATCAGGGGCATTCTAACTAACCCTGGCAGATTTAAAATGGTAGGTGAAAAGCTTTGAATCGCTTGTAAAATAGGATGTAATCAGATTGTTGTACAGCTTCAAAGTCTGCTCTGCCTTGGAACATGAATTTGTTGAAAGTTATTACTGATGCCACTAGACTGTCTTGTCTGAAGAAATGCTCCCTCCTGTATTTTTTGTTTACAAATGTTGTCGATGGAGCGCACAGCTGTTTGACTACTACTCTACTGGATATCAAATTGCTCTCTCACTGGAGAAAATAGGAGTAACTATGCTATGGTACAAAAACATGCTGTTTTCAAATTAGTTTAAGGGCACACTTTAGGGCAATGTAGTATTTTTTAATTAAGATCTCGGCGTGACCAATAAATAATAAGTTACTCAATCTTAAATGAACATTAATTTAGGCAGTACCTGTTTTTAAATATTAATTAATTGAGCACAGAATTGTGGCACAGTTGAGATAAATCTCAGGAGGAAGGATGACCTGTGTTGATGCTCTGGACTGGGCCTTAAATGATCTTGGATCTGATCCCAACTCTGCCCTCAATTTCATCTCGAGACACATAGGCTTCTTTAGTCAATATTGCATAGGTATTTAAATATTTGAAGGTGCAGAGAAGCGTCTACTAAGGTTTTGAAAACACTTAACGACACTAGGCAATTATATCCTCTTGACTTTGAACTGGAGACCTAATCTCAAATGTGGCCTATACACAAATGATAAATGGCATTAAGTCCTTTTTCAGACATTACCTGATCTAAGACTCAAATTGATCATCACACCTCAGCAAGTGATTAAAAATTAAGTCAACATCTCCTCACTCCTGGGGATTTAGTTCACTTTCACTAACTGACAGAATTTGAATTGCTGTAATTTAGGGCAGCTAACCATCCATAGGTCTTCTGAAGATTTTATTCTCCTTCAGCTCCCATGTTCACTAAGTAGAAAATTTTGAATAGATATATGCCCTTTGGTTACCAGAATAAATCCCATCATTTAACTATGAATATCAATTTCTGTCTGAAGTTTCTTCATCTTTTTCCCCCACTTTAGTATTCCTAGAGGATAATTGTATTAATGTTCTCTGTACAGATTCTAACTGGATCAGATAGTGTCATAAGAAAATGGTGAGCAGAATCATTTGTCATGGTAAGGCTAGATGTATTCTAAGAGAAAACATACAGAGAAAAAACTGCATTCTAAATAATTAGGAATTCAGAAACTTTTTCATTTTATTGCTTACTCACATAAAGATTCTAAGTAGTGCAAATCAGTGAAGCCCATGATCATTTTACACCAGTTGGAAATTCCACTGACAATAAGAATGTCTCTCATTCCTTAAACCTTCCTGGTTAAATGATTTAAAATCAAAGTGACAGAGTAGATAGGAGTTAAATTCTAACCTAAAGTCTGTCAAGCTCTAGAACTTAAGGTCCAGAAAAGGGAGTAATTCCCAGAGACAATGTTTTTCTAGTGGGAATAATGTATAAGTTTATCTTCAGGACAAGTGTGATAGCCTGTGCGGAATATCTTAGATGCTTTAATCAAAGACTTTCTATGTAATCAATGCACTGGGCTACACCTGGAAGTAAAAGGGAGGAGAATGAAAACAGAAGAGGATACAAACTACAGCTGATCTGGTAAACTCAGGATGGGTAACTCCACCGAACAAATACACTGTGTATGTTGATGTACCAGGTGCTTCCCAAGAATGGTGCAAAACAGGGTGCCCTTGTAGCCCTGAAATAACACACAAGGTCCACATCAGAACAAACCAAAGTCCTCAGGTACAGCATAAAATTGTTGGGGAACTAACAGATAGTCTTGAGTACAGGAATAGGGAAAATGAAATCTTTAAGGTCTCAGTTCCACCTCATGAAAGCTAAGTGTAAGCTACTCTCTTCACTGAAAATCTCTAGCTTCTGATTATGTATGAAGTCTCAACTTCGTCCTTGCAGAAGTCATGAAAGAATCATCTGTCAATCTCTAATTTATGTATGTTTAAACAAGTACAGTTGTACAGTTGGAGTCAATTTTGAAATTCAAATGAGTTTGTACATACTCCTAGCCTGCCTGAAATTACAGTAGCTATAATATAAAATGATCAAAAGAGACATGAAATGAGCACTGAGACAGAAATCTCAAATGATTGAACCTCTTTCTGAAAACCAGAATTATAAATACTCCTTCATTCAGTGATAATCTAAAAGAAGTCACAAGAATGTTGGGAAAGAGCACAAAAAGCAATCTTAAAATCATGATCAAGTGAAAGCAAATATTTGCTCAAAGACCCAACTCAGTGAAAAAAAGTTAGTCTCATTATTTCATTAAAAGTTTAAGCAAAAGGTAAAAAATAGTAGTTTAAAATAGTTACAACATACAAAACAGAAAATGCCTTTAGAGAATAGCAAAATGCTTTAAAATCACCAGAATATTTACAGTAAAATACAATGTTTATAATTTTAAATATTGTTGTAACCTTTTAAAGAATCCATGACTCTGGTTCTTCTAATTAGGCAGGACAAGACAAAACTCTCACATTATTTGATAACAGAATATAAAGTTCTGCAGTCACAAATGCTGCCTGTGGGGATCTAATTCCACATTCTGTGGGTACAGGGCTATTCATTTTAATTATTGTTTCTCCAGATTCATGAGAAGAAAGACTGCAGTTCAGTGCAAAATTATTTATGCCTAATCTCTTGCTCATAGGAACATCATAAAAGTGTTCAACACTTCTGCTAGAAAGGTGGAAAAGGATAATGTGCATGCTTCTACTTCAGGTTTTCCTCTAGGAAAACAAAACAAAAGAGCAGTCTCAGCTCAGAACTTCTGTCTTTATATGGTTAGAAGATTTGATTCTTCTCTCACTGAACAGGTAGCCACTAATGCACAGGCACTAACACAATCACTTTGACTCCATTTTTACTTTCACTTAGTTGCTGCTGTCATGTTCAGATTACACTGCTGTGAGGTCACTCACTGTGTGACACTTTGCTTTTAAATTCTTGGGAAATATCTGTTCCACTTAGTTGCAGAGCCACACAATAATCTCCCACAGGCCATAGAAATGTCTATACTAAACATCATGCAGTCTGCATATATGTGTTTACTGTTTGTCAATATAACCCTGGTCTGTAAAGATGATTCCAAATTGGAATGATATTCCTAGTAGTGTAAACCAGGGGAAAAGCAGCTTCAAACAACCCCCATAGTATCTAGGGTGTCAGGACAATATAACCCTAGGGAGTTCTACTGTTGCCAAATGCATGGCCACATCTAAATTCAATAAAGTGGGACAAATTGCTGTGGCCATAATAATCCTTAATGGAAAAAGAATTTGTATCCTCCCAAATACTGCACAAATCATCGCAAATGTTGCAATGATACGTGCATATAAACACATACATATTGTTTGTATACAAAACAAATGAATAATTAAAATACGTAAAGAAAACAGACTGAGCTGTTTGTTTTGCTATTTAAAACAACAGGTTTACACAGTGCAATGAAATATTTATTCACCATGTTTTCCTTTTGCTGATCTATTTTTCTGGATTGATTACCTCTGAAAGCTTTCCTGACATAAGCTTTTGTACGTCAACAAAAGGGAGGTGAAGCGAAGCGTCTTGATTAGCTACAATGCATATCAGCTTCTAGTCAAGGTTACCAGACCAGGAAGAAGAGAAAGCAAGTGGTCAGAAGACTCCAGGTCTCATAGATTTGATGGGGAAGAGTAATCCACCCTCACATTTTCACAGAAAGCAGAAAAACTAGCAGATAATACCTACAGCTGAGCTTTTAAATTGGCTGGCTTAGTTCTTTTGAGAAATAGTAACAGAAAGAGCAGTTCAATCTGACTGTCTTGCAAGCTGTAGTTGTCATAACAATGCAAACAAATAAAAGTGCTGCCTCATAATCAATGGGTTTCATACAAGAGCCATGCCTTGAGTCATGCCTGGCTTCCTAAGGTCACCTGCCCTTAGTAAACTTGGATTATACTTGACTGCTACTATATCAGTGTACATTCTCTATCCAAGTGTACCTGAAAAAAATATACTTTAACAAAAAATCAAGATAGAGGAGGAACCTCCATCAAACTTCTCTCTTTAAAATGAGTGTGACATTTATGGGATGGGATACACTTGTGAGTGAGCTCAGAGCAGCTACTTTGGCTTTTGTCCCTCCCAGCATGAGCTCCTGGCTGACTTGAAACTGCTAATGGCATGGATACCATGGCTGGCCTGTGATTCTTTCCCAGCTAAACCAGGACAATAGTATATTAACATCCTCCAAGGGAGCATAACTTCTCCCCTTCTCATCTATGTGTCCTAACTTTAACTCTGCTTACAGTTACCTATGTAGTAATGGTTGTTGAATGAATTATCAAATACGGCTGTGAATGAAGTGAAATGCCAGACTTGCATTGATATATGGTAGACAATTAGGTTGGATTATATACTATAGGATTTGTATAATATGCACAGTAATTTTTCCCTTTACAAGAAGTGCCCCTCAAATGCCACAAAGGACTGATTAAGCCTTCTGCATCAGTTGTGATTCAATCAAAATATCCCTTATCTTGTGGTGTGTTATTTTATACATGCTGATTGTTTGAGGAGGCTTGAAGACTCCAGTTTGCTCAAAGACTGTTTCCTACTATCCAATAAAAATAAGTATCATTACTCCAGCCCTGTCTGTCTTCCTGGATAATTACAAACAGTATTAATTGTTTTCCTCTATATTACAGTATCCATGAAGATAAGGACCTTGAGAATTCAGTGTCTGACACCTACTCCCTCTTTGCCAGACTGAAAAGATGACTTGAGCATGCTCTTGCCAGCATCAGTCATCTCAGATGTATATACCCAAGCACTACAAGCCTTGCAAATAACTGCCCCTTTGTTGTATAGTAAATAATTCTTAATAGGGACATACAATTATTTACAAAATAATCTATAAAATCCTTAACTTTCATTAAATGCAGGATAATTTGAAAAAAAATTCAAAGAATTCATTAATACTTAATAGTATTAGTAGCAGAAGATACTAAAGTTATGTAATTAATAACAGAATTAATTAAATACCAGGTAAAGAAGTTGCTAGGCTTTTTTTTTTTTTTTTTTTGACTATCACAATTTTTACTACTGATTTCAAATCTACAGAGATTTCAGCTAAATCAATGTGTACTCATTGCTTGATAACTCTATTTGACAGCTTGTATCATGCAAAATGTATCGAAACAGTTTTGTTATTACAAGACAGTGTACACAGATTTTCTGATATTTTGTTTCTGGATCCTTAGGATAAATGCAAAATTAAGAGTTCAAGACAGATGCAGCATGGGGTAAGGATGAGGCTGAGTATGATATCAGACTTGTCAAAGCTGCAGTGGAAGGGTCACAAGAGTCATCTAAGCTCTTCCACCAAAGTGCCTAATTCAAATTCTAGTGCTCAGCTAAGCCAAAGTCTATTATTCCATTCATGTTTCTATAAATATTACAGTCCATTGGAAATGATAATTTTCCTTCAAAGCTTCCCAGTAAGGTGAAGGGAGGAAATGCACACCTGCCTTGCAGTTTGTGGCTGAAGAAAAGCACTTCAGCAAACCACTTATGATATGTGTATTTAACATTTCCTAATGCTGCTTTGCTATTATTAATTTTTTAGCAATTAATGCCTAATAATAGTAATAGATTCTTTTATATTACATCACACTCATTATTACTGGCAAAATAACCTAAAAACACAGCTTGACTGCTGTTTTCATCAATATGTTAGTTTCATTAGCATGGGTATAGTGCCACAAGCAGAAAGGACAGAATTTTGAAGGTCAAAGAGTATAGGGAAGCCCAAAGAAAATATAATGTCACATTTTTATCCATGTTCTTAGGAGCATAAAAGATTACATTCTGAGTAATGTTATCTTGTTACCACATTATGAACAGTTGCAAATATTCTACATAAAATGCTATTTCAATGACAATTTATGATCTCTAGTGAAAACCAACTAAAAATTCTTTTGTGATTAAGAAAAAAAATAAATCAGTGTGCAGTACAGACCTTTAGATAGGCTTCTTTCTATACATAGCCTTAAGAGCACAAATTATTTTCATGCTTCTTAGAGTGTTCAGTCTATTTAACAGAAGTGCAGGGACACTGCAGCTACACAGTATTTTCACTAATAGCAGTCTCCAAGTAAAAAAAGCCAAGAAATGAGCCAATAAAAGACATTTTCTAGCTGAGATACAAACCCTGAATTCATCCCAAAATATCCAAAATGTTGACCTTTGCAAGCTCTGAGTGACAAAAACAACAAAAAGTTTAAAAATAACTATGCTTTAGGAATCTGAACAGAACCAGAAAGTTAAAGCACTTCTTTTGGTTACCAAAAACACTTCCACTGCATATGTGAGAATTTAGGGATTTTGACAGGAATACAAAAAGAAGCTGCCTTGGAAATGGCAGTTTCACTTGGGCAGGGGAAGTTTCTCTTCTGAAAAATATAAAAATTCTACCTTATGTTTTATAGTTGCTGATATGTGCCTCCTCTATAAAACAGGCAGTGACAAAACATCACACACATATGCCGTGGTACAAATAAACATATGACAGTAAATAGCCTCCACACATCTGTCTTACCACTTGGCACTTCATTAGAAAAAAATCTACTTGTAGCAGCAGAACTTTATACCACTCTATCAAGTAAAGACACGCCCCCTATAAAGTCTTTGTGCATTTTACGTAATAACTGCATTTTCTGGAAATACTTGTGGAAAAGACAACACAAAGACCTTGAATTAATTGTAAAATTAGGCAGCATTGTATGATTCATCCGTTTTGAAAGCTGTACTACTAAAGATGAATAATCTGTTATTAGAGTGCTTTATAGCTCTGCTGTTAGAAATAAGTTAGAGTAAAATTTCACATATAAAGCTCACAATGACATTTTTCCTATATCAAAATTTAGTTTAAGAGGTATATGCTGCATTTTAATAAAATATCTCAGAGATTTCAAGTATATTTTCATGGTTCTCTAGGGAAAATGGAACAAATTGTTCATCTGCTGAAGGTCTCTTGATGATGCTTTATCATATATTATCTGTTTTTATTTGAGTGCCATAGTTTACATTTTCAACTTATCTGCCAATCAATATTCTCAATAGTTACTCTTGTTATGATTATCTTTTTACCATATGTTCACTATTGCTCAACTGTTAAAGGTACTTGGAAATGCATTCTATGACTCAGCATCTAATCCAGGAAGAAGTTATGGGTTTATGTGTTCCCTGATCATTTTATCAGGGAAAGAATAGATAATTTATTAGATTACTTTCCACACGGTTATATATTGTATGTCTCAGTTTAGCCTTAGATTTCATAACTGGTTTTGTATGGACAAAGTATCTGTATGTAGATGGCTCCTTAGATTAACTAATGTTTTTTTCTGTCAGGGAAGACCTTTAACATCACTTTCTGACTTCTAGCTAGGAACCAGGAACCAAGTATGACCAAACACGATTAACACCCAACTGTTTAACTGAAACCAACAAACCCCAGATACACTTCACTGCATGAGACAGAATTAGAGGTTATTCTTCGTCCTGATTTATTCCATTCAGGAATGGCAGAGACATAAGAACCGTATACTTAGCACAGAGATAAAATAATTACATAAATGTAACAATCACAATATCACAATCAATTTACTGAAATTATAAGCTGCAGTTAAACTAAATTTCCCAAGCCACCTCAGCTTTAGCATCCTCAGCATCTCAATAATGAGAAACTTCATTATTGCCACATTTGGAAAAGAGGGGGAGAGGGAGGAGGAAAACCACCCACCAAAACATCTGTGCAATAAATAACAATAATCCCATCTTTACTTGAGTCAAGATCTCATGTCCAACATTATACCAAATTCTCCTTATCCTTCTGCCATTGCAGTTCACCTCCAAATGATATGGTCCAGATAATTTAGCTCTTACAGGTAAATTGTGCCAAGGCATCTGACAAGTCCTCTGTATAGTTGTTAGTAATTCATACATTAAAGAAACACAAAAAGTTCATAGGGATGGAAATAAGCCAGTCTCATGTCAATGTTAAGATAAACAGAACTGTTCTAAGTAATTGCACAACTTTTTTGACTACAGTTTAATGGTGCTTATGTAAAAAGTGATGCCTTGTATAATATCAGGCATATAGAAAATTGCCATCATTGTCACCTTAAAATTTTCAAGTCTAAGAATAGTTCAGTGAAGATGCTCATATATGCTGCCAGAAAAACCAGCTAGAATGTCAAACACAAAGCTTGGCTGCAAAAGTCAATCAAGGCTAACTGGTGATGATGTATTTTGCTTAATTGAACATTTAAAAGCATGGAAAGGAAGAGTTAATATCTCAGTTCTCCCAACCTTACCCAAATATAATACTCTTAAAATACAACTGAATAAGTTGTCCCAGTCTCTCTATGGTGTGAAAGATTTGTTATGTCATCACCCAGCAGTCTCTTTCCTGAATCCTCACTCAGTTGTAGCTCTAGGAGGAGATTAAGTCTGGATGTTCTTTCACTGTGCATATGGAGTCTTGCATTCTTAAGTTTGGTGTTCTTGAAAGGGTGTCACCCAATACAACCCCAAGAACATCACTACTAAAACAGACACAAAAAAATTACATGTATTTTTTTAGTATCATTACTCAATATGTCATACTTCCCTTCTATACTGTTATTCCAACATATTCATATATTCAGCTAAAATGAAAGTTATATTTTAAAAAATCATAGTAGTAAAATATGATTGCTGACAGTTACATAGAATAGTTTATGATTATACTTTCCAACTTGGAATGTTGGTCGTAGGCTACCTAGGATACGCCAGGTAGTAGAGAAATGGCATGTAAGCTGGCCTGCTCAGCAGAGCTGCTTGTCTACAGTTCTGACCAGATGAATTGCAAGTCCAGGGCAAGTCCTGCTTGACCAAGCTGATCTCCTTCTACAATCAGGTGACCCACCTAGTGGATGAGGGAAGAGCAGTGGATGTTGTCTACCTGGACTTCAGTAAGGCATTTGATATCATTCTGCTGGACAAGCTGGTGGCTCATGGCTTGGACAGGTGGACTCTTCACTGGATTAGAAACTGGCTGGCTGGCTGAGCCCAGAGAGTGGTGGTAAATAGAGTTAAATCCAGTTGGCAACTGGGCACAAGAGCTGTCCCTCAGGGCTCAGTTTTGGGCCCAGTCTTGTTTGATATCTTTATCAATGACCTGGAGGAAGGGATTGAATGTGCCCTCAGTAAATTTGCAGATAACACGAAATTAGGTGGGAGTTTCAATCTGCTTGAGGGTAGGAAGGCTCTGCACAGGGATTTGGACAGGCTGGAGCAATGGGCTGAAGTCAACTGCATGAGGTTTAACAAAGCCAAGTGCTGGGTCATGCACTTCAGTCACAACAACCCCAGGCAGTGCTACAGTCCCGGGGAAGAGTGGCTGGAGGAAAAGGACCCAGGGGTGCTGGTGGACAAACAGCTGAACATGAGCCAGCAGTGTGCCCAGGTGGCCAAGAAGGCCAGTGCCATCCTGGCCTGTATCAGAAACGGTGTGCTCAGCAGGAGGAGGGAGGTGATCATGCCCCTGTACTCGGCACTCATGGACCACACCTTGAGCACTGTGTCCAGTTTTGGGCACCATGGTAGAAAAAGGACATTGAGGGGCTGAAGCAGGCCCAGAGAAGGGCAACAAAGCTGGTGAGGGGTCTGGAAAGCATGCCTTATGAGGAGAGGCTGAGGGAACTGGGGTTGT